>JAAMPI010000320.1:0-43338 GCA_013054445.1 Cudoniella acicularis
CTACTCGAAAGAAGATTACGGTCGTAAGTAGCGCTAGTATCTCTATAAATACAGGCAGTGAGTCTTCTACCTCTCCGATATATAAGATAATTTATCTAATATACTCTTATAGTCCCCGACTTCCGTAATAGTTCCGGCCGTAACTATAGCCGTAACCTGTTCGATATACAGGTCAATAGCTTAGATTTCTACGAGATGATTTCTAATATAGGAACTCGTGCTTCCTAAGCCGAACCTACCAAGTTTCACTACCTTCTTAATAGCTTCGCTAGGACAGACCGCCTCTTCTATAATCTCACGTAGAATATCGACTGCCTTAAAGACAAGTTGCCTTTATTGTCTAGTAAGACTGTCTAACTTTATAGGCGACTAGATACGCTAGTTTGTTAGAGGCGAAGTAGTTATACCTTCTAGATAGCCCTAGAAGACTTTTAAGTAAGGGTTATGTTACCGTGTCTAGATTATAAGACGGTTAATAAGGAACGAGTATAGATAGGAAAACGATTATACGGTATTAGGGTGCTATAATCTAAAATACTCTTCTATAGGGCCGGACTAGAGTCCGTGATTAGAGATAAATTATTAGACGAGCTGTTTTAAAAGGTAGACGTAGTCATTATTACGGGGACAAGATTATAGATTAAGTTACCGAATAGACTCGTAGTAGAACTATATCGAGCGGTAAAATAGAGGAACGGCCTTACTATATAGGTTAATAAAGAGCGGCCGCTACGGGAGTTTAAATCTCTTCTAGATTATATAGCACTTAGGGACTACGATAAGTTTACTTCTTTACTTACGATATAGTATAATAAAATTCGATTATATTATACCTAGGAGATAGGCTAGCCTATAACATATACTAAACGTAGAAGACTCTAATCTAAAATAATTATTCTAAATACGTAAACAGTTAACTTGCCGGTATAATAGGTCTCTCTTAGTTAGCGGATATAAGCCGAGGATTAGACTAGTAAGACATAGGATTATAGATTTTATATTCTGTCCTACGACGATCTGTTTCCTAAATATCTTTAAGTCTAAGAAAGAAACTATCTAAAGAGAAATTATCGGAAAGGTAATAAATAAACGTCTTAAATAACTCTCGTCTAAAGTTTATTCGCTATAGTTATAACTTCTTAAGAGAGGCTTTTAAAGGACTTAAACTCCCTATTAGCTTATTTATAGAAATAGAAACTCTAATAAGAGTTATACTCTCTAATGTTTAGGTATTAATTTTCGCTATAATTTTCTAAATTATAGATATAATAAGAAGGTCGAAGATATTATTGATTATAGAAAACTCTATAAGATTTTTTATAAGGGATATTAACGATTAAAAGCTCTTCGCCTAGTCATACTCTTTGATTCGGAGTACTAGAGAACACACCCGATAAAGAAAAGATTGTCCTATACGAGAGAGGGTACGACAGTCCTCTAGTCTGATATTCTATATCTAAATCCTTAGCTCGATAGTTTACTAGTGTTCTAGAGTTATACCTAATACCCTTACTAAGACTTCTATATTAAGACAAGGTACTAGTAGTCCTAGATTATAGAAATCCGGATCATAGTATATTATAATCGTGTTGATTTTAGTCGAGGCTTAGAATACTCTCTTAAGGATAAATCTAAGACGGTCTTCGTATACGCTAAAATTTATATGTCTAAATACCTCTATTTTAATAAAGATTTTTTAGATAAAGCATGATAGTTCTATTCTTAAAAGCTGTTTAGCCTTAAGTAAACCGTTATAGCTTAACCTAACTAGTAATATACGAAAACAGTTTTGATTAAAAGTATACTTCTTAGGCTCGCGGATAGAGCTACTATACGATAGGAAGTTTCGGGCGTTATCGAAAGGTAGGATTTTTATTACCTTATAGATAATTTCGGTAGGTAAGGTATCTAAAGAGCGAGACATGCCGTAGACGAGTAGAACGGCAGGAGAGAGAAAGGGAGGATATATAGGGTATAAATATATCGTACGGAGCTATATATAGCTCCTAGAGAAGGGCCTAAAGAGGTCCTTCTTCCGAAGCTAAGAGATACTCTACTAGCTTACCTTAATTTAATACGAGTTAATTAGAGAAGGTTAATTTAAACGCCTAATATAATAGAATATAATAGGAGACTAGATACGAGCTACTATATTTAGGGGTAGATTTTCCGAGCTTTAAAATTTTTATATTCGGAGATAGCCTTACCTAAACTCTCGTTTTATATCTATCTTAATTTATAAATCAAAAAAGGGCGATAATTATAAGTTAAGAAATTAAGTTTCTTTTAGACTACGTAATACCTAGAGGTTAGACACGACTATATATATACCCCGTAAAACAACTAATTTTAGATTTATATCTACTAACCGGGCTTACTCGTTAAGATCTAATAGTGTTTGCCCTAAAAAATCTATGTCTTACCTCTAGCTTAAACTAATATCTATAAAACTACCCTAGCTTTATAATCTTATAATACCTCGGCCACCTCTTTTTTATAAGCTATACCTATAAGAATAAAGTTAAATATAGACATTATACGTTAATAAAACTTGATTACTCTCTAACTACTACTCGGGCCTAGCCGATAACATATATTAAAGAAAAAGCGGTAAAAAAGATAAAGATTCGCGATATAATAGCGGAGGGACGCGTAGATTCGAGGTATAATAAGCGAAAGAAACAACAAAAATCAACTTAAACGAAACAAACATATATAAAAAGAGAAACAACCTAGTCTATTAGTCAACCTAAAATATTAAAACCCGTATAATCGAAAACTATACCTCGTTAGAAGTTAGGCCGCTCCCGAGACTAAGATCCGACTTAAAACCTCTTTAAATTTCTTAGACATATCCTCTACCTGTCGCCTGTTCTCTTTAGCTATTTGCTTTATAAATTTCTATATTATACCGGCAAAAACATCGCTCTAGTTATTAGACCTTATAGACTTCGTCTTCTTCGTCTTCGAATTTCTCTTCGTCTTTAGTATACGGCCCTGTTTCCGTCTATCGCCTAAGTCATCACCGCTCGAGTTGTCGTCATCAGAGCTCTTACTATCTCTTACGCGTCGCCTCCCCTTCTTCTTAGCTAAAACGAATATACTCGAAGAGTCGGAGTCGGAGTCGGAGTCACTCTCGTTATCTAAATCGGCATGTCTTCTTGACTTTGACCGACGCTTGACTTCGGACCCGCTTATAAGTCGCTTCTTCGGCTTCGCCGTGAGTAGCTGCTTCGGCTTGATCAGCTAGGGGGGTGTTTCGCTAATATCCTCGTAGAAGTCTACGATTTCGTTATCTATATCCGTATCCCCGAAGACTTTCCTTATATACTTTCTACTTACTAGATCTTATAAGCTATTAGTAAAAGAATATAGTATATACCTAACTAGGTAGTATGCCCTAGAACCTTCGGTCTTAGTATTAAATGGCTTATATATAAAGCCTAGAAGTTCGTCGAACTTGTTAGCGTCCTTATACGTATACCTCTCCTTAGAATACCTAATATTATTCTACTCCTCTTCCGGGAGGTCGCGATAGGCATCTACTACTCTTCTTCTAACCTCTTTACCCGATACTAAAGCTATCGGGTTCGGCTGTCCTTTTTTCTCGATAACAAGCTAGTATCTATTAAAGAGCTATTCGTCCTTCTTCTTATCCGTCTTATAGAAAGGCCTCTATCTAAGAATTCTCTTACCTTTTCTTGTCTCCTGCCTAGGCTTCTACTTACGACGGTTAGTAGAGACTATATCTATTATATCGACGTCACTCTCCCTATCCTTTTGTTTAGAAAAGGAAGGCCCTTTACGCCCCTTACCTTTCCCCTTCTTCTTAGAAGAGGGGCCTACGTCGGGCATTTCGGTATCACTCTCCCCGTCCCTTTATTTAGAAGACGAAGGTTTCTCTCGCCCCTTGCCTTTCTCGCTCTCCTTAAAAGATACTAGCTCTACTCGTCTCTTGCCTTTATCTTTTCGACCCTACGATAAACAGTCTAGCCACTCTCGTAGATATAAGTTTATTCGGATAGTTTTTTCGAATTACTTCTCTAGCTTCTCTTATAATTCCTTCGCCTGCTTGTCGTTAGGATCCTTTTCTAGAGATTTCGTAGCCACTCCTACCTCTATCCTAATAGAACGTAAGACATTAACGCTTATATAGAATTTATCTTCTTTAAGGCTATCCTTTTTATTTTGCTTCTTTATCCGCTTATTTAGACTCTTAATTTCGGATTTAGTTAAGGAGTCGCGAGGATCCGCGAGAAGCTTTCGTACCTAAGGCGTTACTTCTTTATAGATTCCTAATCTAAAGGAGTCTGGTTTTATCTCTTCTTCTTCTTCGCTATCGTCACTACCTGACTTAGACCCGGAGTCTATACTAGAAGTATTTTCGGCGAATTCCTTGTCTTATAAGTCGATTAGGTCGAGCTCTCCTCTTAGCTTATATGACTTTCGATTTCTGTCGTATCTCGCCCTTTCTAAGGAATTGCCTAGGACTTAATACGCTATAGAGACTACTATAAAATGATTAGTATTAAACAATTAAACGGAATAGATCAACTAACTCTTAAAAGCCTTCTCCGCGTCCTTATACTTATTCTTATCCGGGTAGGTTAGTAGTAAGAGCTTCTTATAGGCTTTCTTGACTTCGATTCCCGAATAGCTTTCTTCGAGGCTAAGAATAGCGTAATAATCCTTTTTCGGGCATTTTCGGACTCGAGTTACCTCTTCTCTCTACTCTTTAGTATAGCGAGTCGCCTTCGTATACTCTATTAAACTTTTATCTTCCTTATTTTCTTCCTCGCTCGTCTACCTCCTATTCGTGTTATTGTTGTCGGGTTCTTAGTCATTTTCCTTACTAGAGTCCTTAATAGGATTTTTACTAGACTTCTTATCGGATTTCTTATTAGAGTCCCTATCAGATGCTTTACCCGAGTCCTTATCGGATTTTCGGCTAGACTCCTTATCGGACTTCTTATTAGACTCCTTATCGGACTCCTTGTCGGACTTCTTACCAGACTCCTTATCGGATTTCTTAGTAGACTCCCTATTAGATTTTTTACCGGAATCCTTACTAGAATTCTTATCGGACTTCCCTCTAAAATCTCTAAGTAATCTACTAAGTTCGTCGACTTCTTTATCTAAGTCCTCGCCGCTTTCTTTCTTAGACTCGTACCTTCGCTTAGATTTCACTTCTAAGGCTTTCCCGCTCTTTCGAAAAGCCGAGCCATCTTCGTGCTTAAAGCCGCTTTCGACGTAGGGGAGTCGTAGATAATCTACTATACTAGATATTTAAAAAAATAAACTAGATCAACTAGAATAGGGTAAAGGTTCTCGCTGTTTGGTATAGAGAGAGAGGGCAATAAGAGTCTTTTATACCGAAGCAGATAGGGGGTAGCCGCTTTAGGCTCCTTTGTCAAGTAGGACTTGCTTCGCCGGTAGACCTGCCGACCCCGAAGGAACTAAAACAGGCTCCCGTAATAGCCGAAAACAAATAACTATTCTTAGAGGGCTGTTTCTAGCTCTACGTAGGAAGACTATTATAGCCTCTTTACGGGAGATCTACTTTAACTGACCTAAGGGTTCCCTATTCGGATCCTTCTGTTCTCTGTTTCTAAACTTAGCGTACTCTAGATTAGATAAGAGCTTCTTCCCTAAGAGATATTCTACGCTTCTCGCTCCTAGGATCTTAAATTTTATTTTATCATTTTTTTTAACTACTTTTACGCCTCGTAAGTCACTATTATACGCCTTTCTTTTATCTCTCCGATCTTTACCTCTTATAGTCTCGTCCTGGCTCTTAATAAATCGGATTTAGGATAGAGATTCTAGAACACTATTATAATCTAACCGACTATAGCTTCTATCGGTCCCTCTTTACTAAACAATAGCTCGTTATTTAAAGTCGCGGCGACCGTCTAAATCTAGATCGGCGACCTGTTCGGTTCTAGGGTCATAAGCTTTAGTGATATTCTTTTAGACGGGTTAAGCGATATATTTACCCCGACTTCTACTATAAGTAGTATGCCTTGTTAAACAGGTACCTAGCTCACTTTACCTAACACGTCTCTACCCTATATAAATATAACCTATTCTAACCAAACCCTCTCCCCTATAAACTTTAATATAACTTAGGGACACGTAACTTCTCGATCGTCGGTAGCGCTAGCTTTAACGTCTCCGACGGAGCTTA
This sequence comes from Cudoniella acicularis, assembly GCA_013054445.1. Taxonomy (NCBI): domain Eukaryota; kingdom Fungi; phylum Ascomycota; class Leotiomycetes; order Helotiales; family Helotiaceae; genus Cudoniella; species Cudoniella acicularis. Next base: position 6,188 of record JAAMPI010000320.1, read on the forward strand.
GACTCTTTATAGGATCAGGAATTCAAGTCAATCGTAGGCTCCCGAGTGTGTTTGCGATGTTAACTACTATTATTATTTCGTTGGCTTTAGTCTAAATCTATTAAGGTTTAATTATAATTTATAGTATTTTCTTCTCTTTTTTTTATATATAGGAGGGAGGGGGAGAATAGGAATAGAATCGTTAGCTGGCTATGCCGGCTATAATAGCTAGATTTTGTCAAAACAACCGATACTATACACTTAAATATTAAAATAAACTAGTTATAATACTACTTATACTTGGCTATATTCTCTTCGATACTATTATAGCAAGGTCAGACTAATAAGGTCGTCAGAAAGAAGGCTCGTTTCTAATATATACTTCGGTCAAGTCCTAGGCGAACTATTATATATATAGATCCCGTAAGCAGATAGACGAAGACCCTTATACTAGCTACTCTTAGACGCACTAAATTTAGACGCGCTAGATTTGTTAATAAAGACTAGTAGGTGCTATAGTAGGATCCCTTACTCGGAAGCATCCGAGCCTATTTTAGGTCACTTTAGCCTTTTAGGTAGCCAATTTAGGCTCTAAGACATCTATTTTTTATACTAGAGACAATTTAGCCCCTGCTATCGTAAAGGGAAGGGGGCTAGAACTAGACTCGGATATTTTAAGGGTCTAAGGGTCCCGTTTTAGACTTTCTTGCTTCTTTACTCCTTAGTGTATAAAGCGTATTCCCTCTAGATCGTTATCCGACTTGCTCTATATGATAAGTCAAACTATAATTTAAAGAAGAGTATATATTTCCTATCCTAGCTTTCGATTTAACCCTTTACGAGTAATATAATATGCCGAGAATATTAAATTTTAATATACTAAGGCCTTCTCCTATATCCTCCTTATTAAATTCTACTCGATCGAGTATTTTATATTCTTCGATATTATAATCTCCCTAGATATCCTTAAAACAAATATAATCTAAGGAGAATTTGTCTTAAATATAACTAAGAAAGTCAATAAATAACCCGTCGTTAAAAGTCGCCGCTTTTAATGTTATCGCCTTTATAGAACCTTTTAAAGGGCTTAGAATTTTTTAAAGCTCTCTTTTAGAAGTAAATATCCTATTAATAGTTAGCCTCTCAAACGTCTTAGATCTGATGCTTTTCGTAATACGCTTGACTATCTTAGAAGAAAGCAAATTATCGCTGTTAACAATTAGAGATAGCTCTTAAAGACTCGATATAAGGGATACGGCTCGTTTAAAATCGCGTACTAAGTAGCTTTCCGGTTTCCTCTTATCGAATCTAAGGTCTATAGATTACACTAGCTCGAGAAATTTGCCGTAGAAGTATAGGCCCTTAAGGTAGTCTAAGCGTATATTTCGTAGTTAGACTTTAAACGGCTTAATGTCCTAGGGTAATAAATAGTACTCTATTGCCTCTACTATATTTTTAAGAAATATCTAACTAATAACCTATGACCTCTTTAGATGATCGTATATTATAATAGTATTATATTTAGTAGAAACTTAGAGGCCTTTAGCTACGACCGAAGTAAGGCGGCTTTAAAGAGGTCTAAGCTCTTCTAAGTCTAATAGAATAAAAATTGTTTAGAGGCAACGGCAATACTCGTTGTCTAAGAGATCTTCGGCTTGACAAAGGCCTGCCTTAGATACGCTAACCGGAATAGTACGAAAGCACGTCTTATTAAAGGCCTGCTTGCCTTTTTTATAGATTGTTTTATAACTTAAAAGTAGGTTACGGGCGTCTTCGATAGGTAACTGTTATACGATACTTTTAAGGAGTTCGGTCGGTAAAGAGACTAGATAGGAAGGTATTACGCGGCGTACTGAAATAGGAAATAGTATAAATAGAAAATAAAAAGGAAAACGAGATTTGATTTAGTTAGATTATAAGTAATTGTAGGCACTATTTATAGTTCCTATAGAAGAGGAATCTAGAATCGGTTCCTATTTAAACGCTATATAGTAGTAACCCTAAACCTCCGGCTTGTCTTAGTAGGCAAGATATATAGGAGAGTGACCGAATTTGGACTTATACTGCCTTACACGTTAGATTTGACGCGCGTACGAGATATATATATACTAGTACTTTGATATCAAGTTATTGACATAAGAAAAGTGCTTTAGGGCTTCGTAGGAATCATTTTATTTAAAGTGTATAAGGATTTTAATATTAATCAACTGATAAAATCTAGCTCCTAACCTAATCAGTAGACGAATTGGTGACTTAATTTCTCCTTACTCTATCACCTTCTTATCTATGATCTCACCCTCTACTATATATTGCTTATAGAAATTTTGCCCTAGAGCAATTTCCGTAGGGGCTTCCTCTAGTCTAGACAAATGTATAGCCGTTACTGTTTTAATAGTAGTATTAGTAAAAGACTAAGATCTATATGTTATATATAAGGTCTTCCCTAGTTTCCTATCCTTCTTACTACCCGAGTCGTGACTACCTCTTGTCAACATCACGGTGAAGCTAGTGGCCCTTTTTATATAAAATCCCCCCCCTGCCCTTCTTCTATATAAAGGTGACTCCGAAGATCATAGTTGATCAATTATATCTTAACTTAGAGAGAAGGAAACGAGGGTACTGATTCGTTAAAACCTAATATAGTTTATAGAAGCAAAAGAAATCAAAACGTCTTTATATACTTGGCTAAGTCCGGCTCTAAGAGAATAAAAATAGACAGGACGCTATATTTAGAGAGAGCTTAAACGGGCTCTCGACAGCCCGTTTAAGGACAAGAAGCGGAAGCAAATTTAAACGCCTAGGGTCTTTGTTTATATATTATATAGGGACGCTTTATAAGTATTATTATATTTATACTTCTATACTGTCAAAGTAATATAGATACTATATCTACTAGAGACTCCGCTCCGAACCCAAACACGTACTCTACTTCTCCGGGGCTAATAGATTTCTCTATAGATAATCTACTAAAAAGGATAGAGGAATTTTAAAGGAGATAGTAGCTAGAGACGCTAGAGAGAATCACTACGGAAAATTCGTGGCTAGAATATCATATCGCACGACATCGCCAAAACTCTACCTATACTATAAACCTGTTATAAGAGATATATAATACTATAACATTGATATAGAAGGCGCTCTAATAATACCGTCTCGAGGAGATTAAGGCGAATCGAGCTTGGTTAGTATTCTAGGGAATACGCGAGTATCCCGATATAACTTCTAAGGCTCTTCCGGCGGGTTAGATTTAAAATAAACGGGATATATACTTTCTTATTTAAACAATAAGACCCTTAAATTCTTCTCTCTAGCAAATCCTAAATAAAGATATAGATATCAGCTTACTATAATAATTGTCCTATATAAATATGTTATTTAAAATTTAAGTAATTCTAAAAAGGCCTATTTCGATGTCACTACTTTAACGGCCGCCTTTAACTCGGCCACTAGACTATCTATAGCATCTTTAGATTCCTTTGTCTATACTATAAGCCTTATGATATAAGCCTCTATTTTCGTAAAAAACCTATTTTTAATATTAGATGTCTATTCTAAAATAGGGGGTAGTTATTACCTTATCTTCTCTTCTAACCTATTATTATCCTGTTAGTAATAGTTTATAGTCATTCTTATAATCAGGGTACTTACTTATTCCGAAGATTTTAAGTGACCCCTTTAAGCCTACTAATTCTATCCTTAAGTCTAGCGAGTCTATCGTCAAGACTTGGTCTTAAACCTTGATCGTTAACTATATAATCAGCTCTTTATAACTAAACACTTGTCTATGTCTATAGCGGTTCTCCTAGATCCGCTACGGCCTACTAGAGTATAGTGTCTTAGTCTGGCTATATATAACCTTCTAAGCCGTTATCCGCTAATAGTAAATCATAACTAGGTTAAAGGAACATTTAAGAAATTTACTAATCAGGAAAATATAAGAAAACATTCTAAGCTTTCCCGCCCGGGAAGTTTCTAAGGAGATGATTTAGTTCTGACCTTTAAACTACTACTTGGTTTACGAAGGGTTATACTGTTTGGCGTGTTCTCTAAGAATCTATATTAGTATACGGGTAGATAGCCTTATAAACTAATTCTAAAAGATGTTTTATGTTTAAGTCGCCTTTTACTATTAATAGAACAGCGTAGTCTAAGGCTTAGATAGATCTTATATTACTTAGTAGATGTTTTATAGATAGTAGGAGTCAATTTAGGACGTTTTGATTGATCTTAATAGTTTATATCTATTTAAAGAATAATAGGTACTAGTTTCTAAATATTGACTAGCTCGATCTCGGTATAGAAATTGGCTCCCCTTGTTATTATAGGTCAATCGGTTTAGGATAGCGCGTCTGTTAGACTTATATATATAAGTCGTTTATAACTATCCCGTATACTAATATCCTAGTCTGAATCTTATATCCCTCCCTAGTTTCTACTCTCGAGCTAGCCCTTCGCTTCTTCTATGACCTAGATTAACGTACCCTAACTCCTAGATATCTTATTTTCTACCTCCCTTACTAGTAGTTAAAGACGAGACCGTAAATTTTAGTATATAACGAGTTTTCGGGAAACTTGTTCTTAGTATAGCTTTTTAGTAATCAGATACTAAAGATAGAGCACTTGTATATTAGACATCGTTAGGCTTAGATATAGTATTAAAGATAAGTATTAGAAGCATATAGCTTATAAATTCCTATTCGGAGCACTTATTATAAGAGCTAGGAGCCTAGTTCTCTCTTAGGAAGCCGAAATAGTCACGCCTAGATAGCGGATACTAACTAAATTGTTACGCTAAATTTGTCGACAAACGGCGTCTAAAAAAAGTCCTAGAAGGGCGCTAGGATATTTCTAGGATACCCGCTTTTAGGGCTAATAAAGTTATTTTTAAGTACTAGCCGGAACCTTTATAGTAGATGACTACGATCAGCGAGCTATACGTCCTACCGCCCTATGTTTGCTCTATAGTACTAAAATCGAACTAAATTATAGCCTAAGAAAATAGCGTTTATATATTAAAACGGCCAAGCGTATATTTAAGGCTAAATTAGGATACTTAGAGGGGAACTATGTTCTTGACTCGTTAATCTAATAGACAATTCTATTTAATCGAGTATCTCCTTTATCGTTTACGAGGATAAAACCTTAATATCTACGAGCAAAACATCCTAAGAACAAAACTAGTCAATCTTACTATACTAGTAATCACTAGCCACGATATAGCGTCTTAAGTTAAAATAAGAAGTCAGGAAACAGTTGTCTAGGTAAGGATAAGTATAGTTCCGAAGACATTCTACTAACACTCTAAGGCCTATCGTCTTAAACGTATTAATACTAGTGGTCGACTGTTATCTCCTAAATCTCGCGAGGGCGTTAGGACATAGCCATAGCTACTTACCCGCTAAGAGATTGACGCTATAAATAAGAAACTACTCGCGGTAGGTCAGACTATCGAGACTACTCGCTAAAGGTTATACGAGACACGGTTCGTTACCGATTCTACTCTATAAGAGCTAGAACAGGAACGCTATATTCGACAGTAGTACTCTAACGCTTATAAAGAAGCCTACGTCTAGTATAGAAAGAAAGCTAGGGAGGCATACGAAATAGCGACCAAATATATTTCGCTATATAAGGAGCTTAAGGAGTCCTAGATAACAATTTCTAATTACTAGTCGGCCTTTAAAAAATTCGAGGACAACATCGCCTCTAAGAAGATATAGCTTAAGGATATAGCTAAAGACGTTAAGAGGAGAACATCAGAGCTCTAGATTACTATAAAGAGGATCTAGGAGCTAGAGAAGGAGGTTAACAGGGCGGTCGCACGTGAGTGTCTCGCTAAGAAAACGGTTAGCGAGCTAGAGGAAGAGAGGGCACACTTGAATCTTGCCTTAGAGAGATTCGACGGGCTAGAGGAGGAGAAGGGACAGCTAGGTCTTGCCTTATAAAAGATTTATAATCTAGAGAAAGAGAGGGATAATATAGTATAGAAACACTAGGCTAGAATCAACGAGATAATAGCTCGTAAGGCCCTTATAGAATAAAAAATCGCCGAACAACGGTAGGAAATAGAGGAATTGATATAGGAACTTCAAGTAGCCACGACTATTACGATAGATCGTCTGAGTTCTACTAAGGGGAAGCCGGGGACGAAACGTACCGTAACCCTAACGCGTGTACGACCCTCTAAACATCGAAAGTATAAGGATATAAGAAAAGTAGGGGACGAAGACACGATAAAGGTATATAGTTAAATAGGATAGACTTGATATTTCGTTATAGATTATAGGGTTAATATATTTACGCTTAGTTATTATATTTTTTACTAGTAAGGAAATTTAGCTTTACTTTCGTACTAAACTATCTTCTATATAATACTAATCAATCAAGTGCCGAAATCCTTCTTAATATTAGGCTAGTCGCTAGAATCTTAATAGATCTATCGGTTTATCTAGCTAACAAGTCTTTATCGCTGATCATTTGCCTATTACGGTATTGTTAAGCATTTAAGATAGCTACGAGTATATTTCGGGCCGACAAATTACTCCGTCCTAGTTAGATAGTAGGACGGCCACTTATAGTAGTACGGAGATATTCGGATCTCGGATCCCGATGTCGGGAAAAGTTAGCGGCTCGCCTATAACGTAAGATTAAGCTTTTCCTCTTATATTAGCTTATATTACGCGAGGAACTAGTAGGCCCCGTTCCCTATACACAAAGACTTGGCGAACCGAAGTAGGGATTAAGCTTACCGTGATCATTAGCTATTTAGACGTTTGCCCCCTATATTTGCCCCCGGTCTTTGCCCCTTGTTTCTGCCCCCGGTCTCTGCCCCTAGTCTCTGCCCCTAGTCGTTACGCTTAGCCACTCCCTATATTCAAATCACTCTGTCCTTTCTTTTCTCTTCCGTTGTTATCTTAATATGATATAAACGGCTAAAAATTAAGGACACGGGTTATTAAGTCGGAAAGGCCGAAATTCGGGTCGGAATATTAACCTAGCCTAAGACTGCCCTACTCACTATCAAGTTTAGTAGTGCCTTAGATACCGATCTTAGAGAGTTATGTCCTACCACGTACCTGAGCTATATAATCACGATTACGTTACCCTATCTATCAATTCTCTCTAATATACTGTCTATAGTTATCAACCTAAATATTAGAGCGCTTATAGGTTATTCGGACTACCTAAAGGTGCGTTTACGGGCTTCTTCGCCTGTTTAACCGTTCTGTCTCGCGGATTTCCTACTCTATGACGCCGCCTATAATACGGAGCCTACGTATACTTAGAAACTTAGGCCCTTTAGATAGACGTGATATGATCAATACCGCTATTAATCTGACAACTTAGCTAATATACGATAGTAACTAAGTTTTCTAAATTTATTAATATAAACATATTAAAATTAGTAGTATAATCTTATTAGTAACGTATATTACTAAGGAATAAGGCTATATAGCCTCTTTATCTTCTTTCGAACAAGTTAGCTTAATAGTTCTAAGGTAAGGGAACCTTCTCTAGGCAACTGCTATATATCTTATTTCTAGGTAGTTTATAGGCACCTTTATAAGCGTACGAATAGGAACTTGTATGCCGCGGGGGTTCTATCAATCATATTATCGTAAGTAAGTTAGAACGTAAATCTCTTTTCCTTATACTTGATATATATTTATTTTTCCTTTAGTATTAGAGTATTAAAAGAGAGTGTCTAAAAATATACCCTAACGAGATAGATAGACCGGCTATAAATACTCTTTCCTTACTAGTCTATTCTCCGTTATACTAACCTTTACTAACCTACCGCTACTTAACGACCGATACCTACGTAACTTTACTATCATATCTAGAGACAATAGCTCCCCTCGATCTAACGCCCTATACTAGTCTATTTGAATAGTCTAAAACCCGTAAAGGATTCATATTATAGCTCTCATATATTATAGCTACTAGTACTACCTACGCAGCGGGCTCTTACTCGCCTTTAGCTAGAGCTATGTCAGAAGAATAGCAGGTCTTAGAAGTCAAGATCCTTCTCGGTATAACAACCTTTTATATCGGGTATACAACTGCTCCTATACTCTTTATACCGTTTAGCGAGATCAAGGGACGCTATCCTGTGTTTCTAGGTGCTAGAGTTGTGTTAGTAAGCGCTTAGATCTACTACGTAATAACTAGGAGTTATTTTATAATACTCTTCTAGAGATTTTAGACTAGCGTCGGCAGTTTAGTATTCTTAATAGTAGCCGGAGGCGTTGTTAGTGACTTATATCAGGAAGACGATCGTAGTTCTCCTATAGTACTGTTTGCCGGGGCTTCGACATTTGGTATAGGACTCGGCCCTTTAGTCTCCGGACTTTTTACTAACTAGAGATAGGTTTTTTAGGTCTAAGTAATCATAGGTGTGATCCTAGTTGCCGTCTTTACGATCTTCTTTAAAGAGACGAGGGGAAGCGTTCTCCTTAGTCGGAAGGCTTAAGCCCTAAATCAGTACTACGAAACCTACGAACAAGCTACGTGTTTTCTAAGGAAGAGAATAAGATAGAAAGTTTAGTCTGACGAGGATCGTTAATCTATCAGAAGGATACTCCGTACCTCCGCCTACCGGCTATTCTATAAGTCGTATATATCCTGTTACGATCTCGCTAATATTTTAATCAGATCTTCTCTTTACTAAGCCAACTATTATCCTCTTCTCTCTCTAGCTCTCCTTTGCCTAGGCCATTCTCTACCTGACCTTTGGCTCAATACCGCTCTTGTTTACCGCTTCCTATCACTTTACCTTACGGCAGTCTAGCGCTGTCTTCTTAGCGATATGCGTTAGGTCCGTCATGTCGACCCTAATATCTGTCTTCCGAGTATCACTATTTAAGTAGCCTCCCTAGTAGGTAGCACCACTCAGGATACCTAAGGCCAGCCTCTACTCTACCTACGTAGAAAGCCTATTACTACCTATTAGGTTACTATAGCTAGGATAGTCCTAATTTGACCAGATCCTTTAGATTATCCCTAGGCTAGCGGTAGGGTGTGTCACGATAGGCATTACTAGTGTTTACCTGATAGCTTTTAGTTATTTGACTAACGTATATCCTTAGTATATAAGTTCTGCCTTCGCTGCGCAGTCATTCTGTTAGTACTACTACCTCTACTTGGCTATTATCAAAATCTTATCACGTATCTAGGTCGGACAATACTAGATAACAGTTTGGCCCTAATCACCACTATTATGTTTAACAATCTCACCTTCCTAAGGGCATTAAGTCTTCTCAGCGGCTTGGTATAGCAACCTTCGCCTAAGTAGAACCCTTACTAACAATTATAAAGAGCCTTCTCCTAGCGACCGTCCCCTGGCTTCTAGTGTTTTACGGGCCTAGAATTCGTACTCGGTTAAAGTACGTAAAGGTGAGTGGCCCTTTTAATACTATACTAAAAGATACTAATCTTGTCTTTCCGAATAGTCGAGCTTAGTAGAAAGACACGGGTAGGAGTATTAAAGACTAGTTTCGGTTTAGGGAAATAAATATTTTAAGACTCTAGCGAAATACGTATACTTAAAAGAGATTATTAGATAGTTATATACTTAGATAGACGCTCTCGCGAATTTCTTAAATCAATGTTTAAGTTTTCCGTCCCGTAAGCACTATCGTAAGAAACTCTCCGACTACTTTATACGATATAGCGATCTTATACGTCTATATTTAGATTCTTTTCTTATTTCTTTATTAGCTTTATCTAATTCGATTTCGTAGACTTAGTAGGTTAACACTTTTACTCGTATACGAGCTTTTCGTAATAATACTTCTAAAAAGTAAAATAATAACTAAATATAAATAAAAAAAAGATTTAATATATAAATTCCTTATTCTATAAGGATTAATATCTCTTGTTTTTTTTTTTAAAAAAAAAATTTAAGCTAGATAAGATTATAATATTAGTATTTAAAATATTGTTTCTATATTTTAGTAGGTTATAAAGACAGATAAATTTTCTTATTAGTACTCTATATTATAAATATATTATTCTCGTTATAGAAGGGAAAGTACTTTTATATTGTTTGACTATAGATACTAACCGAGGCCTTCCGCTGTCTAACTATTTATAAAGTCTATAGAAATATAGCGGCTAAACTGCCGTTAACGTAATATAATATCTAAGAACATGTTCGAAACACCGTATGTCTATACGTATTCTACTCTCTCTAGGGTCTATTTGAATTCCGTCCTATATATATCTATAAGTGCTAATATACGATCCCAAACACCCTTATAGTCTATCTAGGCCGCGTCTACTATTAAATAGTAAGAGATTAAATCGCCTAGACGATCAACTTCGCTTTCTCGGTTAGTACGGGCAGCCCTACTAAGCACGTCGATCTATTATATTGCCTAAGGATTAGCTCTTTTATTTAACTTTAAACGACGAAGTAGACCTAGACTAATATCATACGTAGACCTCTACTATATCGACGTCTACCTACTTTATTCTATAGATTTTTTGTCTATTCTCTAGAAAACCTTTATTATATACTCCTAGTCTCTTCCTTCGCGTTTTAGGCGTACTAAGAGCATCTTTTTATCCTAACTCTTTTTCTATTATCTAAAATCCCGGGTCGTTAGTCCGTCGAGAGAGGAATCGCTCGCCGTCGAGCCTAGACGAACGTGGCCTTAAGAAGTGTCCGTTACTAGCTCGTCGAGAGGGAAACCGGCCGCTATAGAACTTAGAAAATCGTGGCCTTAAGAAGTGTTAGCCACTAGAGGGTCGGGAGGAAAGTCGGTCAACGTAGGGCCTAGGTGAAGGTGGCCTTAAGCGGCCACTAGCTCGTCAAGAGATAAGTCGGTCGCCGTACAATCGAGATAAACGTGGCCTTAAGAAACTTATATCACTAGAGTATCGAGAGGCAAACCAGTCGCTATAGAACCTAGGTAAACGTGGCCTTAAGAATCGTCTATCACTAGAACATCGAGAGGCAAACCTGTCGCCGTAGGAGCTAGAACGTGGCCTTAAGGGGTATCGGTCGCTATTATACTGATTACTATGTTAAATTTCTCGCTAATCTGGGTAATATATCGAATATCTAAAGTAAAGAGTTAAGTGATTTTATAAGATTAACTTGAGTACCGACTCGTACCTATATTAAGGGCATATTATTTCAAGAACGAGATAGATGACTAGCAATCACTAGTCCTATGTTAGATATCTTACGACTATTAATAAAAGCAACCTTTAAGATAGAAAACTAACTACGCCGTAGGCTAGGTCTATTCTATTTTCGGGGAAATGCTCTTACGGTATCTTAGCTCTGCCCTATAGTGGTTAAGGACATGCTCTACCAACGCTGACCACTATCTCTTGCTAAACTATATGAACAATAGTGCTTGCCACTAGGTAGTATAAATAATCATATCTGTTATAACGGTTCCTAAGGACTAAGGTAGGCTATAATCCAGGGGGCGGAGCAAAACTAGCACTACGCCAGTCTCTAAAGTTTATCCTAAACATAGTTAAATCCTACTATTTTATCTCGGATTATATACTAAATACCGGAATCATAGTAGTTTTAAGGACAAGCTTTGATCTATCGCTTATAATTCGTAACAGAATTTCAATCATAAGATACTAGTATCCAGACCCGTCAGACATACTCAGCCCTAACTTTATAATCCCTAGGTTAAGAATCCCTAGACCAACCGGTAAGAGAATCCTATAGATAGATCTTCAAATCAGCTAGCTACTATATATAGGCAGACTGACCTCGTTTACTCTTTATAACACTAGTATACCCCTTTTATAGGTCAGCGAGCGGTCTAAACTTGTCTAATCAACACTAGTAGCGGGAAGCGTCTAAAAGGTTCGGTTGACTATAAGGGCTGCGTGGCGAGAGTAGTATATATACTTAGTTTAAATCCTATACCACGATACTGATAACGACCTGGCAGGTGTCATACCTACGGACTTTAAAAGCGACTTTCACTTCGATTTTCCACGAGGTTTTAGTCGGAGAATACTCCGTAAAAGTCAAGCCGGAGTATAGCCGTATTCTTAAGACTATCCACGAGGGAGACGAAGGAGGAGACTGATAGAGGGGGAGATCACTGTTAAGGAACATTATCGGTAGATCCGGGTGAGATAGTAGGGAAGAAAAGAGCGGGTCATATCCTTCTAAGCACTAATTAGATTGGCGATTTAACGACTTGTTAGGATAAAATAGGACTCTATGTTTCGGCTCTTTTCTAGGCTCTTCTAGTTATTATATCACATTTAACTATTTTTAGGACGTTGGTTTTAAGTTCCGTACCGGGATCAGGAATAAAGCTTTTTGACGCGCGCTTTTATAAAGCGAGTATAAGCTATCGGCTTAACCTAAACATATAAAGGATCTACTGCCAAGCGTCAGCCTTACTAATAGTCGATAAGGAGAAGAAAAACAACTTACTAAAGATCAGCAGGTCTACTTAGCGGTATAGATAAAGAAGTATACCTATAAGGGTTCTATTTTAGGCTAATGATAGAGCTTCTTTCGCCTAGTATATATATAGAAACTCCTAGAACCTAAAACCCTTAAGGGTGTATTTGTTTATCCTAGGACTAAGTATTATTATAAAGAATCTAGAGAGAATTACGAGTCATATACTTCCTTACTAGAAGACGGGAACTATAAAAGTTTTCTTCGGTAAACGTTAGTTCTTATAACAATATAGTATAGCCGGGAAGAATCGTCACTCCCGGAGTGTTATAGACCGTCATTTACCGATAACGGTACTTAGTAATCAGAGCGGAGATACTCGTAGAATTTAGAGCTAATTTAGACGCTATTAGTAGAATAATCGCGCTAGTGGAGGGCAAAACCGACCCTCCCTTTCGGCGCGTACGCAACTCTTCTTTACTTGAAGGCACGGATCGAGGGATTAGCTAAACGAATGTCACCCCTGCTCCTTGCCTAGAGCTTATAGGAGTCGTTAGTCTAACTTGCTACGAAAATGTCGAACTATAGAAGGAAGACGATGTCGATGATCAACTCCTCTAGACCTCTGCCTGAAATAGTATCCTTTGCCAGGTCTTATTCTTTATTCACACCAATTCATTTCCCGAGGTATAGAGAATACCACGCCGACTTTCCCTGATTTCCCTCGATTCCCTAAAGAACTTCGACTAAAGATTTGGGCTCTCGCTCTTCTAGGACCTTATATTATCGAGCAGGTCTAGAACTATTCGAAGGTGAAATAGGAATTCGCCCGTAAGATACCAGCCGTACTCTATGCTTGCTCTGAGTCTCGAGCCGAGTTGTTAAAGACATATCGATATATTATAGACGCCCGGCTATTCTACTTTTCCTATAAGCTAGATACTATCTACATTCGGCGTCACTGTTTGTTAGCCCTCTCTATATCGGTTGACTGGCTACTTACCACGATATAGCCAACGACCCTAAGCCTAGCCTTCTAAGCGAGAACCTGCGCTCTCTACAGATAGACTAGGGAATAGAGCCCTACTGGTAGCGGGGGTCTTAGTAAGAGGGCGCGACCTTACTTCGTTCGTTCCCTTATCTCGAAAGATTTACGCTTATAGTCACAATTTCGAAATTGGCTTAAGACGATAGTGAAAAGGAGATACTGATAGAGATCGTTAAGAATCACACGAAGGCACAGATATAGATAGAACAAAGTCGATATCTAGAGTAGCAGATGCCCCTGATATATTTCTACTATAAGAAGGAAAGGAGAGACTAGAGTATTCGTTTAATAGCAAAGAGCCTGCTGCCCGAGAACTATAGTGATACTCAACTGCTCTATGACTAGGCCGTAGAGATAAACTAGTCACTTGAATAACAAGACTACTAAGCTCGTGTGTTATCGTTGACAGGAAACCTAAATTCCTATAAGGCTACTACTACGAAAATCAAATTCCTCTACCTGTCTCTCCCTATTCGTGCTAGAGTAAGGCCAACCACTAGTTTATCTATCCTCCCCTAAAACGTAAATATATCCTCGATACTGCCTCCTACTACGCCATAACTTAGAAGGTGGGGAAGCTTTTCGTAAAGGATAAACAAGGAGCTAGTCTTGATAACTAGAATCATTTTTATCTTCGCCTCGTAGAACAGATTTTTTATACTTTACCTACACCTTTCCCGACCCGCTAGTAATAAGTTAAAACGGTCGAGACTTTTTAAACTCTACACCCAAGTACTTCGTCAGTAGGTATAGTGTTAAAGCACCTCGATTGCTATATTCAGCGAAGCCCTTATCAACTAGCGCTACCAGTATGCCGCCGTGTACCAAGCCCGCGTAGCTAGTATAAGAAGAGTCGAGGCAGAATATAGATAGCGGTATTCCGGTTCGTTCGATCTAGGTCCGTCGACCCAAGTCAAGCAAGGCGGGCGTAGTGAGCCGTCGAGGAAAAGTTATAATATCCTCGAACCCTAGCTCGGATTCTATCCGCTTCACAAAGGAGTGCTTCTCGGAGTGAACGCTCAGTGCCTTAGAGGCGGCACTTATAAAAGTATAGACAGTAATAGTTTCTCTCGTATTATGGCTCGAATATACCGGGTCAGTCATACTGTCGTCGTATAGCCTCTGACCTTTAAAGTTCTACCTAAGAGTTTAGTATCCTATATCTAGAGAAGACTATATCGTTTGCCTCTATTATATATCAAAGATATTGGCTTTAAGTGCCTTATAAGAAATTTAACTATGGCTTTTATTTATATAAGGACGAAATCATTCCTTATATACTAACTATAAATATAGAACTAGATCATATACTAAAGAGAGAAGATTTAAACTACTTGGCCTACCTGGCCTAGTGACTTCTGACATCGCGCCCTGGTCATATAAGAACCTATACTATTAGTTTCGATTTATTGTCAGATCAAACGATGGCGGGTCCGGCAGGAACGGCATAGCTCTAGTTGTTTCTCTCTCGGGTAGGACTCGATCCTCTAAAACGACTGCCCCCGTTAGAGCCACTCTATAAGATGGCGCTTCTCCCCTTACCCGCCTAATTTTCTTTCTCTCCCTCTCAGACAGGCTGTTCTCTATGTCACGAGAGAATTTGATTTAGGTATTAGGACGCGCTAGCTATTAGTCGGAGTTAACTAAAGACTATATCTATTAATAGATTACTTATAATCTCGTCTACGTTTAACTATATTTTATCCGTAGTCATAAAGACGTAGTGCTTATCCTTCTCGGGATTATATATGAACAGCGCCAGCTCAAATCTATATAACCTTCCTATCTGATAGGCTTTATTCTCTATGCCTTCTTTTCGTTTCCTTCGTTACGTATTACGTTCTTTCTTCGTCTAGGGTGCCTGCCTTTTATTTCTCTTCCGGGAAGGCATAATAGAGAAGAGCTGATGATATAGTAGACTTATATCAACTAGAGGACGCCGGCCTTAAATCAGTAAAGGCAGTCATAGTAAGACGTATGACGATTCGTAATACTATAAGCGGGGGCCACTTCTAGCACCCTATGCTTTTCTTAGGCGTAACTAAAATAGTGCTCGTCTCTAAAAATAGACTATTTATAGTAATATAAGAAGTACTAAGTAAGGTAACCGTGCCCTAGTATCCGAATTTCATAACCCTAGCTATAGACATCACATAGTAGTATACTATAGCGTTAAGAAGCCTTATAGTGTTATTTTATGTTTCCTACCCCCTACTATTAATCATAAGGATTTCTAGTACCTATATTATATCTTCCTTCCTTAAGTATCTATATCACCCCCGAGTCCGTCTTTATATAGGAGGTTCTAACCGATATATAGGATTTTCGAGTAAGACAGCGCGGTTTGATATACTATTGGTTATACTATTCCTAGTTAGAAATATAGTTTGCCTTAGCGTTAAAGTAAAAGATGTCGCTAGCCTAATAAAGCGTTCGGGTTTGATATATATAATCAACCTAGTGCTACTAGCTTTAAGAGAACATATAAATCTCGTGGCCAACTTTTACGGGGTTAGGCTTAGAGCCTATGCCAGTATATACGAGTGGTTAGGGAGAGTTGTTATGGCTAAGGGCCTCGTCTACTCAGTGGCGGCTATATCTTCTTAGTATTTTAATTTATAAAGTATATTTAGGGTAGCTAAGCTAATAGTAAGTCACCTTTATCTCCTGAATTTCGTAAGGCTAACAGGTCTTAATACTGTCGCTACTAGAGTTCTCCTACTTTTGTCTTCGTTAGTATAGGTACGTCGACGTTTCTATAAGATCTTTTAGAAGCTTTATCTGATCCTTACTATTACGTTGATAGCCGTAATATATTTGTATAGCGTATCGAAAAATATCTTTAAGGTACCGATCTATTATTTATTCGCCACGATTTGCCTTTAGATATCTATTAGCGCCTTCCGGATCGGACGAACTATATATCGCAATATCAAGTATAGAACACCTCTTAGTCTAGTAACAATACGAACAATAACATATAAGAGAAAGAGTGGCAATAAGACGAGGGAGATACCTATATTAGATACCGCTTATATATATATTCGGCTAGCCAGACCGTAGACATAGCGAGCTAGCCAATAGGTATACCTTAGTATCCTAGGAGTAAGTCGTACCTCGTTCGTTTAATTATATCCCTTTTTCGTATCGTAGTGGTATCGAGATACTAAAGGGGATACTAACATTGTCCTTATCGTAGAAAAGAGGAAGGGATTCACTAAAGACTTAGTTAGTGTCGATCCGTAATCTAAAATACGAGCTATCGTCGAAGGGCCGTACGGGAGAGAGCTCTATCTCGAATCATACGACACAGTTCTGTTATTCGCTACGGGGATTAGGATAGCAGGTCAGCTGCCGTACGTTACGCAACTCTTAGAAGGTTATTATAACTATAAAGTAAAGGGTCGCAGGATAGCCCTCTTTTAGGAAATAGACTCCGAACGTAAGCGCACGTACTGACTCTTAGAACTATGACTTGCTAATGATTAATTATAAAGTATATTCGGCTTAGGTAGGTAATATGATAAAAGAGCTGCTCAAAAAGGATACTGATAAGGTTTGTCCACTTGTATATTACTTGAGGTATTATTATTAATCATGTTAAAGATACTCGATATCTAACTTTTTATCCTCGGTGGCTATATTTCTAGTAAAACGAAGACAGGAGATGTCAAGCCTCTAGGCAAGAGGATTAAAATGACATACGACGCTATAAATGCCGAAGATCTTATCCGATCTGAGATCGATGGCAGAAAAGGCCGTATAGTGGTTTTATATAAGTCTTAAATCTGATTTGATATTTATATCTCCGCTAATATAATAATATAGTATATACTAATAATAAAACCGGTGACAAGATTCGTAAGGCTATTAGAAAATTGCTAGATAAGACAATTGATCTTAAAGAGTTAGAATATCGTCCTAGTAGGCGCTTAAGCGACAAGGTTAAGAAGGACCGGGAAGGGTGATTTTAATATATCGTTTTTTAAGGGAATCGTACTATTATATTGAAGCTCGTGTTTTAAGAGGCTAGTAATCATTCTATAGTCTCCTACTTTATATTTCAGACCCTCGTTTTACTTGTTTCCTTTTATAGACTCCGGAATCCCTCCTCGTGATAGGTTAGAATAGGCTAATATTATATAAAGTATCAGTTCCTAACCTTCTATATTCATATTAAATCTATATAAATTCTCTAGTTCTAATATTTTATTTAGAGTCTCTATAGCAATATATTAAATTATATATCTCAAGAGCTATATATTCCTATAGTCAGACCGACTAGCAACTCCTATTAAGATCTTTAATAAAGAGTGATTCTACGTAGTAGTTATAGGTAATAGTATTAAGTCTGTCCTATAGTTCCTAGGCGATGTCTATTATCCTTCTAAAGATCTATAATTAGAAGTGTTAAGCATTTTATTATACGTTAAGTCTTACGTAATTTTAAAATGTATATATAACTCTAATTTTAGTCGTTAAGTGATTCTAGGACGATTTATTAGGAAGCGAACTTAAGAGACGAAAGTAGATCCCTCTTCCTCTTCTAGATACCGGAATTGGACTCGGAGCCGGAATCAGTGCCCTTTAAGTATAGTAGTGTAGTTTTATTACCTAGGTAAGGAGGTGGACTATAAAAGAATTAAATCTCAAGTGCCTATATATAGAGTAGAGAAAAATTACTATATATAAGTTTAAGAAGTCAAGACCACGTATCGCACTCTTAGAGTCTGATTAACCCCTAACTCCTACGTCTATTAACGCTAAAATTGCTTATAATAATAGGACATTAGTAGTAAATAAGGCGACGAGCGAAAGCCTACAAGCGTCTAAAATAGTTCCGACTCCTAGCCTTTCCGAGATAATTGATCAAAGGACTAGGGAAAATGGCCGATTAAGACATGAACTTGCGTATTAGTAGAGCAAACAGGGAGTAGGCCTGTCTACCCTAGAGAAAGTAGGACGAGTTGTTACTAAGCTCCGCTATATTTTGAGGGAGTATAAAAGGCTTGAGGCGGTAATTGACTATGACTTTAGGAAAATCGGTACAGGTAAGGAAGCTTAATATGATTAGTAGTCTTTAATTTAATTTATATAATTATTATTTAAATTAAACTTATTTTCTCAGGTTCTTATAGTCATTTTCTTAATTGATTGATTACGAATGGCATGTATATTATAAATAGAAAATATATAATATACTTTATCTAGTTAAGAAACCCTTTTTAAGTATAGGCTTCTTAAGAAATTCACTAGTAGTAGTGGCTCCTCTATTACGGGGTACTTTGTCGAAGGTATCGAGCTCCTAGGCATTTCCACGTGACCAGCCAGAGAAACTCTCCTATAGTAATTCTACCGCCGTATAGTTTGTTCTTACCCGTCTGGCTACGGAGCTAGTATAATAGTAGTAATAGTAGATTTCGAATATGATCACTTGACATGATAATCTTAGTCATCAACAGCCCTTGCGCATTTTGGCCTTGAGCAGACATCAGAAGCACTTAAGGTAGTTAGTAAAAGCTAACAAGCATCTAAAACGGTTACGATTCCTAGCCTCTCGGGATGATTAAGCAAAATACTCGAGGAAATGGTCGATTAAAGCAAGAGCTTGCGTACTAGTAGAGAAAGCAGGGGCCAGGTCTATATCTCCTGGAAGAGGTGAGACTAGTTGTTAAGAAACTTTAACAGGCGATAACTGAGTACTAAAGGCTTTAAACGACAATTTTTCATAAACCTAGCGAAGATCGATAAAGTAAGGAGGTGTATGACTTCGGTACTTATCGATAAAAAGCTAGTAAGGAAAAATTATACCTATAACTTATTTGAATATAATATGATCGGTATACGATATTAGGGGAACAGAAGTCCGCTTGATAAAGCCGGTGGGAATAGGGTGAAAGGTTAGTTCTTTGACATAGTATAGATAGCGCTCTTGCTTTGTTTATAATATAATTATTATCTTTTATTCTTATTTTATCGTATTATTATACACCTAAGCAGTTCATATAGTAGTAAAGCATTTGTTAGTGAAGCTGATTTCTATAGCGAGTATATAGTATAATATATATTAGTATCTGTCTATCTAACCCTTTAAACCTCCTATATCCTTTTCTATAGCGTAGGCTTATTTAGGAAATTTACCCGAAGAGGTAATTCCTCCGGTATAGGAGAAACCCGTCTAAAGGCATGTCTTCTCGAACACCTGTTGTCCGGCAATTCTACTCGCCTAGTTAGAGAACTTTCCCCGGATAGTTTAGTAGCCGTATAATTTAGAGGGGTTTCTTCCGGCCCGGAAGTGATGTTCATCGAAGGAGGCAACTCCTCCCGTATAGGAGAGAGATCCCGGCGAAGCGTATTATCGGGCAGTCGTAATTCCGTAGCGGTATAACTTAGCGGCGGGCCTTCTAGCCCCGAGCTAGAGTAGTAGTGGTAATAGATCTCGTATATGATCACCGGACATAGTGGCCGTAGCATTTTATTAACTACCTTTATATATTTTGGCCTTAAGCAGATACCAGGACTTAGAGCCTGGCCTAGTAGTAAGGGATACTGATCATAATATCTTTTCGATCGGGACTTGCTATAGAGGGAACAAATATGTCTTAGGTTTAAAGAAGCCGAGGACGGGGTAGACTATTAAGAGCATCGAAATTATAAAGAACGTTGGCGATCTATTAGGACGATAGTGTTTCAGAAGAATTTAAAGTCACTGATATAAGTAGGCAGACTTAAGTCTCGGCATATATGCCTACTAAGATTACTAAGCTAGGTCGATACTCTCTTAGATACAATTTTAGCCCCCTTATAAGAGGGTACTATTCTGGCTACCACATTTCCTAAAATAGATAGGCTCCTAATAGCGGCTTCTGATTCTAACAGGAGCCTATTTTTGGTTTCCCTAAAAGCCTATTTCGGTTTTCCGTCTCTCGTCGACTTTATATAAAGTTACTTATTTGTCCCTAAATAAGACCAACATCTTTACTCTATATCTAGCCGCTTCGCCTTAACTATAAAGCGTTATAACCATAGCCACTGGCTTAGTATTAGTATATATGGTAACGAGATTTCCCTTCTTAAATCTGATAGGCTTCAGACGCTTACTCATCACTTATAGGATCTAGACACTCAGCGGCCTAGCCTTTTCGTGTTGATCGGCAACACTTCTAAATCGCTGGCCCTTCGGGAGCTATTCAGAACAAGGAAGGCGCCTAGGTTTAGAAGCAAACGACATGTCGGCGAAATCTATCTCTACCTTGACCCCTCTCGCATTTTCTATAGCAGGCCGGTCTTTATTACAGACGGTGACCTCCCTTAACAGAGTTTGAGGGCAAAGGTGTCTATAGCCGAGAAATGTCATAGGACAATAAGACGAAACCTTCTACGGGCTATAGTAGGACTAGTAGATAGAACTATAGATAATATCTATTCTCGCCTCCTTTTACCCTTTATAGACGTCTTTTGCTTCTTTTCTTCTAATATTAGTAGCTTTAGGCAGATCGCGCGCTATATGGCAGTATAGCTAGATAAAGGCCAGTCGTTAACGCTTCTAAGAAGTATATACCCTAGAATTATTATCGTTACCGAAAAAATGCCTATAGGTAAGGAACCGGAGAAGGAGGCTAGAAAAGCCTTCCTCTAGTTACTAAGAGAGGAAACGACGTATGATCTGTCCGAGCAGATCTTAGCTATTAACGTCGTTACTCTGCTTCCGAAGGGCAAAGTCTCTACTAAAGCTCGATATAGGCGGCTAAAGGAGTTTCTTCTGAAAGGATCAGATAAAGTGCGAAGGAATAGAGTAGAGACCCGAACCTTGTTCTCCGCTACGTATTTCGCCGCCCTTTTCCGATATATATACGACCACTTCTCTTAAGCCTCTAAGGAGCCTTTTGATCTTATAAAGGCATCGAGGAAGCAGAATCCTGTTATAAAAGACTTGGCTGAGTATTTATCTATATTCTTAAAGTATATTCGGTCAATAAAGGAGCTAATCGAGTTTATAGTTCTAGTTATTATATCAAGTATCCTCCTAGATAACTACCCTCTAGATATTCATAGTAAGCCATACCTGTCCTCTCTTAAAGCTTATAATTCTAACGACAATATAGTGTTTATACCTGACACCGTGTTTCAAACCTTATATAGAGACATATTTTACCAGGTAAGTAAGTCTAGAGTGATAGGCTTTAAAGAGTCTCTAGAGATTATCTTTCGGAGTAGGTTTATTAATAAGGTCGAAACCTAACTACGAGATCTCTTCGAGCAGTCTATATATAGTAAGGGGACACCTTCGTTATAGATCTATAAGGATAATCTTAGAAGATTTAAGGATCTTTAGCGTAATATCTAAAGTAGTAGTACTTGTCTTACTTGTTTACGCCGTAGACCCTAGTATGGCTTACGATGTAGGCATATTGTCTACGAAGACTATGTTTAAAATTTTAGAGAGTGCTTCGTAGATAATCCTTAGATCTTTAAAGTATACTATTGTTTTCTTTATAGAGTAAAGATGACTCCGGAGATAACCGTAAAGATCTATCTACCGACCGCCGGAGTAGGGGTCCTATGTATCGATAGAGGAGGGGCACGCGGCGTCTTGCCTTTAAAGGTCATAAAGCGAATAGAGGACCGTATTAGGCTGTCTATCCCACTATAGAGGTTCTTTAAGGTGGCATTTGGAGTTAGCTTAGGTAAGTCGCCGTAGCGAGGTTTAAATAGTCCTATACTGACTATTTCCAGGTGGCCTAATCGTTATGGCTATGTTTATCAACGGCTAGTCTATTAAAGAATCTATAAAAACTTTTAAAAAGTTGGCGAAGCTTGCCTTTAAACGCCGGAAAGTCCTTAATATCCCTTTTCTATCCCGTGTATATAAGATTTTAAAGACATACTTAGCTGATAGCCTTTATCTAGTAGAGAATATCGAGGCTGCTTTAAAAGAGGTGTTCGGGATTAACAGAAGTATCTTAGATGCCTTATACGCAACTTCTATAGGAACCCGAGTAGGTTTGCCCGTTACTACTATCCGTAAACCATCAAGCTATATCTTTACTAACTATAACGGTATAGGGAGCCGAGAACGGGATCAAGGTAAGTCACTAAGAGAATGTTGCCTTAGACTATTAAGCTAACTATTCGAAGCGTACTATATAATATAGCCTAAGGAAGGCTATAGGAAAGTACTACTCTAGGAAATACAAGTATTATCTTATCCTACTTTAGCGATCTAGACTAACATAAAAAACAGTATAAGATCTATATCTATAGCGCCTAGGTGTGTTATCTAACCCCCTCCGTACCCTATAATGTCTATGACTAACTATATCTATAGGTTCTTCCCCCCTAAAGAAATAAACGGTGTTAGCACGTTTCAAGATCCGGGGCCACTCGAGAACGATCCGCTTATCTCGGCGCTTTCAGAGATGGCAACCACGTTTCTACTAGTTAAAGAGCCGGACTTTATAGTATCGCTAGGCACTAGCGCTCCGCGGACGAAGGGCGACAAGCTATCTATGTCTGTGTCTGGTCCTCTTACTCTCTAGAAGGATAGCGCCCTCCCTAGATTATAGCGTATGTTCTAGGAGAGAATACGTGACCGACATATCAAACGGGTATTCCGAACCTATCCTAGATATCACCGCCTCGATATCGAGTTTGACGGCGAGCCACCCAGGCTAGACGACACGAAGAGCATCTATAAACTCTAACTAAAAGCTTAGGAAGATCATTTAATATCTAAAGTTATTAATAATATAGCACGTTATACTATTATATCTTTATTCTACTTTGAATTAGACTCTATGCCAGAAGGATGTAATAGGGAACACACAGGTACTAGCACTATCTTCTGCTTAGTACGCCGAAGCGATCCTATATTTATACTCCTCCTCGATCAGCTATCAAATACCACTTTTTATTTAAACAACTGTCCTATTCCGGGACAAATCGGCGATCGTTCTTTTATTTATAAAGACGGAAATTTCCGGAAACGAGTCGAGCTGAGTTTAAGCGGTAGATTCACGATATCCCTTAAGTAAGGCGACGTAGAGCCATGTAATATTAGTGGGTCACCGTATCTGATTGACAAATTAATATTAGCGTAAGGTTTAGATGCTCACTTTAGGAGAGCATATCATGGGAAGAGGAAGAGCTTGGTAGAGTGTGACCTGCCGGCCAGAAAGAGGCTGCGGATTTGATAAGTGAAATCGTTTTATATCTCTACTAGTTTAGAATTCTAATCAAAACTTGTTAATGAATGTTCCGGTCTATTCGCCAATATTGAGCATTGGCCAATTGCCCAGTCTATTGGCCAATGGACTAGGCCAACCACCAATACGAGCCTTAGCGAATAGACTGGGCAATTGGCCAATTGCCCAGTCCAACCACTAATGTAGCAGATATAGCGGTGTAGAATTATATCTATAATCCTAAGTTCTATCTCTCTACAGTTAACACTTAACATTTAGTATGGCAGATATAATTCCTACTATTGTTCCATTTCCTAGTGATGTCCACACTGCATTTCAAGCCTATATTTAGAGCCCAGGATTTGTGAATAGAGAACGGATCCCCTACTCAAAATGGCCCCAAATACATATATTTCTTGATGATCCTACTCTCAAGCCAGAGAATCCAGCTGAATCCAATCTTAAACATCGTGCTCTTATGGAGTTTCAACTAATCAATAACCGACTCTATCGAATCTCCGATAAAACACACCAAGAGCCAAGATATGTGGTCCCTGAAAGTGAGGCTTTTGATATCATTGTAAATGAGCATCTAAAGCTTTTTCATGCTGGTAGAGACAAGGTCTTAGCAGCTATTCAGCAAAGATTTTATGGAATCAGTCGTTTAGAAGTTGTCTTTGTTCTTAAGCTTTATAAGAATTGTGCCTTGAATAGACCAGCTACAACCAAAGCTCCATTGGTTCCTATTGTTATTATAACAGCCTGGGAACGAATTTAAATTGATCTAATTGATCTCCGCCATGAACCTTCAGGCCAATTCAAATGGATTCTACGAATCAAAGATCACTTCTCAAATATACTCAGTTGTATCCATTGAAAAGCAAGCATGCAGGGCCTATCTCTCAGTGTATGACCTTCTTTATTGCAGCTTTTCTTCCTCCGAAGATTATACAAGCAGATAATGGCAAGGAATTCAAAGGGGCTTTACTTATTCTACTACGCAAGTTTGGAATTCAAGTAATCAATGGAGCTCCTAGATCTCCACAAACTCAGGGCTTAGTTGAACAAGCAAATGGAGTTGTTGAAGCAAAGCTAAGAGCCTGGAAAATGGACAACGGATCAACAGAGTGGGCAGATGGAATATTAGAGGTTACATTAGCCATGAGTACTCAAAAGCACTCAACTATTGGATGTGCTCCAGCAGAGCTACTCTTTAGAGAGCGTTCATCATATCACAATTGGCTTAATAGCCAAGCTCGGAAGGATCCTACAATTGGAGTTGCTCAGGAAGATCCTACCCAGGCTCCAATTTATACTCTAAGTCCGAGTCCGAGTCCAAGTCCAAGTCTACACTCAACTAGCTCAAGAATTGATATTGGTATTCATACAAGTAACTCCCAAATCATAATGCGGATTAGCCCAGAGGCTAGTGGCTCAGAAATCAGCCTCCAAATCAACCCACCAATCCGAAGCTCTTCAATTGATCAGTGGTTTGATATTGAGGCTTATGAGCCAGGAGTTGGATCAACAATTGGATCAGGAGCCTATTCAGGAGCTGGCTCTGCAGCCAATTCAGGAGCCAGCTCAAGAGCCGATTTGAGAGCTGGCTCTACAGCCAATTCTGGAGCCAGCTTGGGAACTGATCCAGTGATTCAAAAGGCTAGAGAATCAACACTGAGAGCACGAGCACAAATGGTACAAAAGTACTCAAAGAGACATGATATCCAGCACTTTGAAGTAGGAGATATAGTGTCTGTGAAGATTCCTAGAGAGGATAGGACCTCTACTGATAATAAACGTCTCTATGGGCGTGAATTAGCAGAGCCTTACTCTCATAGGTATCAGATTTTGACCCATTCAGGAATCATTGAACGTCTAGTACCTACTAAAGGGCTATCAGTTGTTGGAGAAGCTCTTTGGTCTGATATCAATATTCCTGAATCAACAGTAAAGGTTACACTGGGCAAGGCAGCAAGAGAGGTATCTACAAGCGCACGAGTAGGAGTATCATGTCAATGCAAAGGCCCTTGTAGTACAAAGAGATGTAGGTGTTATAAGGAGAGTAAGGAGTGTAGTATACACTGTCATAGAGATGACCATGATTGTGGGAATCTCTCAGGTCTATCTACTCGTACTGAAATAGCACTTGTAGATAGGCCTAGGAGAAAGAGAACTACAGATAGTACAGTTATGGAGAGTATAACTATGGATGAGCCTAGGGGGAAGAGAACTCGTGCAGATACAATGGGTAACTCAGTCTAATTCAATTCAATTTCATATACTACTCGTATTGGTGGTTGGCCTGGTCCATTGGCCAATGCTTAACATTGGCGAATGGACTGGAACATGAACGAGCGTGGCAGTTCAGTCCGCATAGGATCCGAACAAGACTTTCACTTCAGCCGGTGGAGGCCCACCCTTAGACTTTAAGATCTGCTAGACATTCCAAACCTAGTGAATCCTCGCTATTCAACCTCTTCTCCTCATATTCAATGATGCCTTTCAACTTCGATTGGGTACCCTTAGGAAGCTTCTGGTCATCTTGAAGCTCCTTCAGAGCATCACTTGCAACCTGACGGTAGTGCCCTACTGATTGATGCTGAGATGCCCTGAACTCTTCCTGGAATATATAGTAAGTGAATGTTCTTCTCATTCTCCTAGTTAGATGCTCACCTCTATCATATCAATCACTCTTAAGCTCGTAAAAGTAACGACAACTTGCTATGCTCTTTCTCCCGTCTCGTTCTTGTCAAGTGTTTCTAGTAGTATAATACTTCTTTGAAGATCATTGTAAGAGTGAAGCTAGGTAACCACGTAATCGTAGTAGGGGTACTGTTTGGCAGATAATCTGGCTTTAATCATTTCACTAATCGCGTACTAATACACTCAACTTCATTAGCAATATTTAGGTAACTGGCTCAATAAAAAATACTGACAATCATATCTCGCCACCATTAAGTTACTTGCTTAGTCGTTAATTTTTCCCCGGTAGAATTATTCTAACTCCTTTGAATGCTATTGAATAAATTGTGTCGTTCTGTCTCTAGCTTTTCGTGGAAAGTAAACCGATAGAATTCCCAGATGTCTGATTCGGTGGATTGAAACAGCCAGGAACCAATGTATAGCAATTGATGATCTCTGATTAGAAGCTGGTAGTGAGTTTCTTCGAGCGCTTTTCGGACATCGTCATTCATCATTTTCGGGCATAATCGTGGAACCCATAGCTTGAGGAGCAGGTCGAAAGTCTGAGTTTTGAAAAATGCTAGCGAAACAGGTGACTGCCCTCGCCGGCGTTGATCACTTGTATGGTTCTCTCCATTGGTTCCATGATTCTCAAGCCGACCTCGATCGGAATCCTGCCAAGCCTCAGCAACATATTACTGTTCTTGCGTCCGGGATATTCACTCACTAGTGTATGATTATAAGACTGTTGACCGCCGTTGGCGGATTCGGCAGCGCGGCGGTGTCCCTTAAAGATATCCACCATCTTAACGACCCTATTACTTCGTCAGCAAGATACCTTACGTAGAAAGGTGCGCTTACCACATGCGTTTCCCTCTTGGTCCCTCTGTGAGCAACTTGTCTAGAGCCTCTTCCTCTATGATAAGGACTTTTTGACCTTCTTTCATCGATTGAACGACTTTCAAGACTGTACTGAAGAGGTACTGCCGTTTTCCTTGGTCATCTTCATACGAGCCATCGTAAGAGGCGAAAAGAGTCATCAATTTGTCTTCTTCAAGCGACGAGGGTAAGCTAAGAGTTATCAGTACTGGTCAGACTACTTTCAGAAGTATCTCACAAAACCTCATCATTTTCAGGGAAGCTTTGGGGAGTGAAGGCCGCCGCTATGCCGCCGAACAACAATTTCGCAAGGTCTCCGTCGCGTAGCTTTCGATCACCAACTCCCTCCTCCATTTCGTAAACGCCATCGCGAAGAGGAATGATATCAGATATCTTCATGTTATGTACTTTGATATACCCGTAGTGGAAATATTATCGGAGGACACCGGCCTTAGCCACTAAATTTATATCTCTAGAGGCAGAGCACAAGAGAGGTGAAACGGATGGGGCCGTGTTCTTGGATCAAAATAAGAGTGGATTTGGGGATTTTTGTGCGAATAAATAGAATTCGGTACCGTATTCTGAGATGATATAGCGCCAAACCCGCAGGCATCCTCGGGTGCCCCGGTCTCAGTTGGCTCTGTGTCTAGATCGGAGAACCCCTCGATCCAAGGGTCATCTAGCTGGGTCGACAACAGATGCGCGGCAATCTCCTAATATGCTAAATTATTTTTATTCATCAATCAATCCACCTCAGGCAACATGACAACGCTATTATCATTCTTAACCAGAATATCAGATTTGGTGGTCATTCGATCTTTGTAGGCTTCATCCAGGCTATATGAACGTCGGCGAACTTTTCTTTGGCTTCAAGCACCTCCTTATCAACACTGCCTACTGCTTTCTTCCAAGATAAACTACATAACTCCAGTACCATAGGCTCAGACCAAACCGCCATCTGCACCCTCTTCCAATATGCATATCTTTTTCCAGCCGTATCGATATCGGCTTTAATAGCTGCCGCTTCTGCTATACGCGCAGAACCAACCTCAAAAACTCGTACCCAACTGCGACCAAAGTTAGCACAAATGATAGTAGATGCAAAAGCCTTACAGATTGGCGTTTTTCTTCGTAGCATTTGGTGTTTTCCAGTCAAACTCCCCGGTTGTATCGTTGAACGGTACGAGTACCGTGATCATATCTCCATCCCCTAGTCTGGTGCACTTCAACACCATTTCCCAGATGTTTTTTGTAAGTGGGTGTTGGAAATCCCTCCCATTACCATCGACGATTTTCTGGGTTTTGGTGATGAATTGTAACGAACCATGCCCCAAGGTGGTCATTCGCCATTCGCTACATTCAAGCAAAACGTGGAACTTGAACTGTAAGCCAGTTTGAATTGAAAGCGGAATTTCTTGGTGCAATTCATGTATTGCCTCTGCCATCGTGACAGCAGGAGGTACGGTGAGTGGCGTGGCTGCTCTGGGTGCTAGGGATGTCAGTCGACGAATGACCGTCTCTGAGAGATGCCGATGAGCGTGCAGCAGAGTGAAAGTGATGTCACAGGATGAAGAGAGAAGGTGGGCAGTAAACGAATACCACAGAACGAAGCGAGGCGAACCGCAATTCTGCCTCGTTCCGCTGGGCTTCTTATATATCTTACGTCGGGACATACTCGTGCTATGAGTTAGAACAGATATTCGACATACTGTCTGGTCATATTCGTTGGTGCTGACCCGAATTCAAGGGCTTGATTGTGGCCCCCATCATTGCCCATTCTCTGTTTGCAAGGAGGTCCGTCCACGCGAGGCGGAGGACTACGATGCGAAAGACTCAATAGCCGCAGGTAGCGGGGGTCTCTCCATCATTCCACGATTGACAATGGAATCCAAGGCCTCCCCGTACTGTGTCGAATCTGACAATCTAAAGCGCCGCGATGGGAGCCAAAGTAATCAATAATGGAGGTGACCATTTAATCATGATTGCATTCAAAGGGGCCCAGAATTCCTTTTACGATATCCAGAGGTTGTATGGAACAGAAATGTGAGATGATAGGCAGTGGCTGGGCCCACGGACCTTTCGCCATCCCTGCTATGCAGCATCTTACCGAATGTGTCAGCACCGCGGGGTCAACGCAATAGGTTTAGCGTGATCGCCGACATCAGCTCGCCTTGCCGCCCCAAGCGTGTCCTTGTGCTTGCGTAGAGCCTTGTGTAGAGCCTTGCACACGTAATGGGAAACGGCCTCAGTGTGAGCTCTATCGTTGATCAGCTGCATGCGCTACACCCTGCAGAGAGGTCAGAAGCTCTCGACAAGTTGTGTGAGCAGGTATGTCACAGGGGTTGAATTCCAGAAGGGTCGCTAATGCGTCTACGATAGCATGACGAAATCAGAGTATATCTGAAATCCAAATACCACCGGGATTTAGAGGCTCCCCAGGAACAACAGTCAGGGCAACCGAAGCCAAAGCAACCACATTTGCAAGCCATACATATCAAAAAGTTTATACCTGAGGAGCAGAAACTGACCGAAAAAGAACGTTCCACCTGGGATGGAGATCCCCGTCTCTTTTGGACATCTTCCTCTTATAGCTTCCTACCACCAGAGAACTGCCACGAGCCCCTCCGTTTTGTATTGGATGCGACCACTCGGATTGAGCCACAGAGCCATGAAGATTGTTTGCGAAGAAGGTATCTTGCCTTGTTTTGGTTCGACTGCTTCGCTGCGAGATACCCAGAGCAGGAAACAGCATTCGACCATGAATATCTGGATCTTGGCCGCCATATTTTGGGCCATGCTGTTGTGGACAGCGATGCGAAGGTCTCCAGGCTGCGGGAGCAGGTGAAAGCGGGCCGAAAATATAACATGCTCACGAGGAAATTCGAGGACGGTATCCTGCTGACCCTCCCTTCGAGTATTGGCTGGTCGACGTAAGTACGGTACTCTTTTAACCCCCATCTTAAACTCACAACTTAAAGGCTCGAAAGAAAACTGCCACTAGATCAAGAGAAGTTCGATACCTGGATAGAACCTGTTATTGGTAGCATCTGGGAGGAACTGTCAAAGAGAGAAGACATTCGCGACCTTGGTCGACGCATTCGACAAATAATCCTGCAGAGATGTCTCCCACGTCACGCAAAGAGTTCGGCCCCACCGCCGAAGAGACGAAAAACGAATGGTACAGTTGCCGTGGTACAGAAGACTGTGTCAACGGCTCCTTCAGTTGCGGTTGGATCACCAGCATCGCCAATTACCCAATCTACATCGCCTCGAGCCCGCATTCATAGCTGTCTGCGCAGTGGAGCAGTTCCGGGAAGTCCTAGACATGAGGCGAACTATCCAGCTAGTCAAGGCCAGAACGTACAAGCAACCCCTCAGGATGTGGAGAGCAGTCACAGAAGGATATTCTCGACAAGTCCAGCGGTTGGAGTGTCGCCAAGGACATTCATACCTCCACTGTTCTATGCCATGGGCAATTATATCCCAAAACTTATAGTTGATCGTGCAGTATCCCCACAGCCACGATGGAGCGAGCATGGTGAGTTTGAGGAAGTTACACCACAGGATGCTGGCCTTCATCAGGATCTAGTGTGTCTTCTCTCAAACGAGGCAAAACTTAAACAGCATATTGAGGAACTTGTCTCACAGTCGATAATTCAGAAGGAACGATCGACAGGCGGTCTTCAAACTTACACCTGTCAATACGAACTAGGTCGAAACATGTATGATCAAAATAGAGCGTACTGGATTCATCGGGGTTTTGAACTGTGTTGTTATGTCTTTCCTCGAGATCAGATCCTCGAATCTTCGTAAGTCTAAGACGACGCTCCCTTCATTTATCTTGCCGCTCACCTCTTTTAGATTCGGATTTGTTGGAAGACAGTTGCTTCACGTCCTCCAACATCTTCTGCGACTAATATCGGAAATAGATCTTGAGATCCCCCCACGGAAAGATGCTGTGGAAGCCCTTGTAGCAGCCTCTAAATTCGGGGAAATGAGTAATCGGAAAGATTTGCTTAAGATCGCTGCCGAGTTACACAAAGACCCGGAGCAGACGGCTACCCAGGCTATGATTGTCCACAGGGATAGCGTTCTGCTACGTCTTTGCAGAAAAATATCTGAATCTCAAAGCGTAATACAAGAATTCCTTGGCCGTCCATTCACCCAGCCAAATCCCAGATTGCACTCTCTTCTTGGACTTCTACACCTATCTCAAGCCGAGAATTGGGCCTATCAGTTCAATCACCAAAAGGTGTACAATGAAGCACAAAAGTGGGGGCCGGGCGACAGTCCATCAGCCATGCAGCTATACGTGCTCCGGACCAAACTCAAAGTCCTTGGCCAGTCATATAAAGGTGAAGGACTCTTTGAGGATGCAAAGTCTGCCTTTGAAGGTTGTCTCGCAGCAATGAAACCTCAAGACTCTGAGCGATTTCTTATCAAATCTCACCTGGCGGATGTATATTGCGAGGTGGACTACTTGAAGCGCAAGGAATTCGCAATCCCGGATGCTACGTACTTAGACGAGGCAGAGAAGGTAGTGAGTCCTGAAATCAAACATCTGCGAACCAGTAGCCGGCACCCAAGGCACCTCCGACGCTTGCTTCTTTCGTTACTCGAAATCGAAATGATACGTGGTCGACAGAGCGTAGCGGAATGTTTGATCGAAGAACTCTTGGCCACTTACAACAACCTCACCGAACATGACATAAATGACCAAGTTGGGCATGTGCGGGCACTCATTGCTTGGGCGCGCATCTCCGAGCCGTCGGAAGCAGTTGTACGGTGGCATACCGCATTTCACTGGAATAAAATATACAACCCCTCTGAAGAGGATGTCTTTACCTGTGGTATGATCTTCCTTTTTATTTCCTTGGCATATTTCAAACTCGGGAATACCGATGAGAGCTGGGCAAGTTTCAATCGTGCAGCAGAAATTATTAGTAGAAAGCAACCGCAGTTTTTGATACCCGGAGTTGGCACATATTTGTATGATTTTGCTCGGCGAGAGCTATGGTCAGTGGCAGGGTGGCTACTGCCGGGAAAGACTCCATAACTTTTAGATTCACTCGAGGTTTAACAAATGGACATGAGATAATCAAAATCGGGCAAAAGCCGCAACTGATATTTCTGAATGTCCTTCCATATCAGACCGAAACTCTATCATGTCTGGCAGCAGGCCCAAGCTTTACCCTAGACCTGCAAAATTATGCACAAGAGAGAGCGAGAGATGAAAATAAAGCAAAGACCATGGCCGGATAGACTTGATGCATATGGGATGAACGACGTCTGACTATCATACGTTACATGTCTCGGTCTACATCAATTCGGATTGGTCTCTTATTGAGACGCAGGTGCTAGAGCTCGTCAAACAGCTGAAAGATAAGGGCGTCTTTTTTGTGAACCAATCGACTTTGTCAATGCGCGAAATCAATATATCGACATACATGCCGCCGTTCGATGTCCTCGTTATGAAAGACACTATCTGCGGTTTCGCGGGCTTCCGACAAATTTCCACTCCTTGGCGATTTTGGAGATCGGAGGATAAGCCTGCCAATGAATGGGCCACAGGAGCTGTCGGCATGTTAGTAATACGTTGAAGGATCGCTTTCCATCCGCCATATTATTTATTGACATTAAAGTGAAACAAGACAAAAATGAGGATGCGGATGTGGTAGAGGTTCTCTAGCACCTTCTAATAATGCGAAGGAAGGTTTTGTAGAAAGGCTTTCGTACGGTCCAATACGAGCGCAGCTCTAAGCGAGAAAAATTTGGCCGAGGATGTGCAAACAATGCAAACATCCGTTTCTGACTAAGCGACGGCCCTGTCCCCCGCATTTTGTTCGCGTGAAATGATTCAACTTCGAAAAGCCTTGATTTTCCCAACACAACTCGAAAGACTCAAAGGTTAGTACCACCTGGAATCAACTACTGTCTCAGGGAACACAGCCCATGCAGAGCAACTCCTTCTTTGATGACGACATCTCGATCGAGACCACACCCAAAAGCAGTCAACTTCTGCGCAGAGCTTCATGTACAATATTTCGAGCCATCTCCTCCTCCGCGGGACAGCAGACCTCGAAGAAGCCGCTTGAAAATGGAGGAGCAAGTCTATAAGAAGTACGATGCGGGGCAGGTCACGGAGACCATGCTACAAGAAGCGGCGGTGCTCTTCAGTGAGAACTATGGTGTTTGGGGCGAGCAAGCGACTGGCAAATTCGCAAAACCAGGTAAGCTACCTCAAACTCATTTGCGTTCGTCTTCTAACTAAAGACAGGCAGTCGTGTGCGCCTCAGTAAAGACCGGCTTCGATCTCAATACCTCCCCGATAATGCCACATGCTTCTATGTCAGGGTTACTGTCGATGGCCAGCTTGCTGGTAACGCATTCGCCTGCCGTTGGACGGTCAATGACAAAACAGTGTGTTGGGTTACTCAGTTGGTAGTTGATCGCGACTATCGAGAGCGTGGACTCGCAAAGGGCCTCTTGAATCAGCTCAAGCAAAACGACGTCGATATATACGGCCTCATGAGCTCTCATCCTGCTGCCTGTCTCGCGGCTGCGAAAGCATTTAGAGGTAAGCACACTGAAGCTTTACAAGATGGAATCAACTCTAAGAACTATAGACTCTATCAGAACACTCCAACTTGGTCCTATCGGGAAATATGCGGAAGAGATTATGAAAGCGTCGCCCATAAGTTATGTCAAGGATGCCAAACTCCGCGGTAGCGTTTTTGACCCTGGTGACACCAGCGGCCTTGTTTCGTCTGTTGATTCGGGATTTTTCGTCGACCACAATGAACCACTCGAAGCTTTGGCATGGGTGCGAGAGGAAATGGACTGGCCCCTTGGTGAATTGTTTGATGGACATGAATTCATCCTTATTCTTGAAGCCAGACGTCGTTCTCGATCTAGGTCTACGTCTAGGCCAAAGTCTGGCTCCTAGCGGGCCATCATCGGCAGCAATGGTTCTCTTTTATACTATGCATCCATTCGCAGCCCATATCAATGGGGCGCGAAGCATTCGCTCTTTCGTTTGTGACATAGGGTATGGAGGAAAGGCAGATTTCCGAGGTGTCATTCAATGTCTACCTCACGAATCCCGGTGGTTCCTAGCAACTTTCGTTCCAAATTTTTCAAGGTATAATTGACATTGGTCAAACCTTGCTCTTGCTGTGGCCGTTTCTGATTCGGCAAATGTGCTGAGGTGATATCACCCATGTATGACTCATCGACACCAAGCGTTGGCGCACATGTAGTGGACGTTTGGTGACCGTTCAGAAGTTCATCACATGATGGCTTAATTGGGAGCACTTCTCTTCCCCTTTCTTTTTGCCCGTCGCCTCGCCCGGCTACGCCTGCAGTACTTTCATTCAGCCTGAGAAATTTACGATAGGGGCTCAGCGTTTCATGGCATTGCACTTCTCCGAGACTTGTATATTTCCGGCGGAAAGAATAATTTCTGGCAACATGAGATTCTACCCTACGGATAGAGCCAATAATGATGCCAACTTCTAAGGTTCTCTTATCGGCATCCCTCTGAAGGTCGAATCGTTCTGGGTCCTTCGACTCACAGCTCTTTTATTGGCACGCTGGATATTGCGAGTCTAACTGGATCAAAAGATGACCTATCAGATTCCCACTAGCTGCTCCTATGGATGCAGAAGACGTGAAGCAGTTTTATATCCTGGTAAAAGCTCAAAGATTGATGCCTCTTCGAACTCAGCAAGGACTATGATGATATGTTACTCTTGTTTGGTAGAACGCGGCAGAAATGGAGTGAAACTTGAGAAAGGGGTCCAGAAACGGTCCCTCCTGAAATAGAAGTGCAGCACCAGGGGCATTTGCACATCCGTCTAAGCGGTAGAGTTTAGTCGCCAGTGGCTGTTTCTTACGAAGCTGGCATCTTTTGAGCATCTATAGAATCGAATTCGCCACGGAGACTGCTTTTGGTTTAGAATCTTCTGCAATACTCAGAGAGAAATTCCTGGATCCAAACGTGATTTGTATGAGATATTAAGTCAACAACAGCGAGACGATTATTAGTCAAAATCTCTCAATTCTACAGAGGTATCTCCATTCTTCGAAATTCACAATGCCACATAGGCACGTTTGCCCAGGAATTTGCAACGTATAGATGAGAAGATACGCCCGAGACCACATGCGCTATACTCCACTCGAAGCTCTTCCAATTTGTTTCTGAGACGCTGACTGACGCCCCTCTTAATCATTTTCGGTGTCTCCCCCGGGATTGTTCGATGGAAAGCGACATTTTGCCCAAAGTTAAGGTGGCCTGCACCGACCCGCAACACCTGCAATACCTGAACAACCCTATTTTCGTGTCAGCAAAAGTCGAATGGCAGAGAAGTGAACTAACCAGATACGCGTTTCCTTTCCCCAATCTTCTTTCTCGTCTTCTAGATTCCTGTTCTCCTTCTCCTCTACAATGAGGACTTTCTGGCCTACTTTGATCGTCTGAACGACTCTCAGGACTTCTTTGGAGAGGCGCTGTTGTGTGCCTTGATGGTCGTCATACCAACCATCGTAATCAACGAAAAGAGTTATTAGCCTGTCTTCTTCAAGAGGCAATGGTAGGCTAAGACTCCTTATTAGAACTGCTCAAGGTGATTGCCAGGAATATCTCACCACACATTGGCATCCCCTATGAGTTTCTGGGTAGTAGACCCTGTCACGACACCGCCGAGTTGAAGTCTCACCACGTCCCCATCGACCAGCTTCCGATCACTGTACCCCTTCTGCAATTCGTACACGCCGTCACCAAGAAGAGTTATATCAGATACCTTCATGCTTCGTGACGCGGTGCGAAGACCCTGGAGAAAGTTAGCACTGTTCACGCCGCAATCTAGAATTATCGTACCAAGTTTGACTGGAACCCAATTAGAAGTAAGGTCATCAATTTACTGATCAATTCAGCGACATCCAAGTTGTCAATGTATTCATTGGTGATGGCTTTGGACTTGTAAAGAGCGCTGAGTATGGCTTGCAAGTCGAAATACCTAAAGCAACTCGAACCCGTAATACTAAGAAGAGAACCGAGTTTATTGAGATTATCAATTGCCGTGCCCTCGTGGTCAAATTTGAGTTGGTGGACATCCTCGAGGCCGCCAGCAAATATGAACACGCGTCGTACAAGTCTAATAAAATGAATTTGTGCTTTGCGATTTTGGCATTCTGCGGATGCGGCCTTGAAAAGATCGGCAGAATCTTTCTGAAAGGCTCGCAGCACTTTATCTTGGTTTTTCTTGAGGAGTTGGATGGCCGAGGGGCCGTTATAGTCTTCGAGTAAACTTAGAGCGAGTAATATAAGACACAAGGGAAATTTCTCCCGAACCGGAGGACTAGATTCCTAATGACGGTCAGTATTATAGCTCATAAACAAAATAAGTAATGGGATTACCAGTATGTCGTTGCTCAAGATGGCCTATTCAAGTACTGTTGCTAGGGATGGTGGGGCGATTGAGCGAAGGCATAATTTGACTCCCTTACTACGTCGAGACCGAATTGCCTTAAGGGCGTTTTTAAAGGAAGCGGACATAGGATCTTCTTCTCGCCCCCTATATACCATACACATCCACTTCTATCTTCGTTGGTTACGTCGGATCGTAACCGAACAGGAATTCGAATTCAGCCTTGTCGAGGAACAGGAAATTGTGACCGAGAAGCCACGGAATACATGATTTATCAACGATAACTTCGTAATACCCGTCGAGTCTTTTCCCAAGAACGTATATTCCTAGTGTTGACGCTATTTTGCCCTAGTCGGAATCTTCTACCTCAATTTCGTCTGTTCTCACATAGAAAAGCTTCTATGGATTGTTGCTTAGACGTGTGTGGAAAAGCTGACTGATGTCAAGAAGGGTTCGCTTATATTTCTATCAGTAATAGTGAGTCCGGGGCTCAGCCTGGGTAGCCTCTTACCTGCTCAGCCTTATACGTGACCTTGGCCTTATATTTGACCCTA
>JAAMPI010000321.1:0-43316 GCA_013054445.1 Cudoniella acicularis
GTATGCTTTCAAGCATTTCATCTCATTTAAGTTTTTCAACATTGCAAAACTTCCGACACTGCAACTCCACGCTAACTTTCTCCCTGTGATATAGTGGCTATTCTTTTAAGTGATGTGATCATCGTGGAATCTTGAGGTAAGATGCGTCAACGGGCAGCATGCCGCGAAAGGGTTAACATATGAATAGCAAAGTTATTAAAGTTATTTACTTGGCAGCCGTGGATAAATTCAATCAACGCATTCTATTTGTATAAGAGATCGCGATCAGATTCTAAAAAAGAAAAAAACACGTTCTTCCCAAACCCCGCCTTCTCCTCAGCCCATGCACAAATCCACTCTACCAAGACCAACTAAAACACCTCCCAAACTGTCCCTTAGTCTTCGTAGATGCTCTGGTGCATCCCAGTTACCTCATTTTACGAGATATTTAAGCCTTGCTAACAAGCTAGAAGAAATAGACGTCAGTAATATATCAAAACTCTTCCATTTTTGGGAGAAAACTTACACCAGTGCAAGCCATGTCGCCAGCCTCACACTCAAGCTCATCACGGATGGCCTTGGCCTTGGTGACCAATCCAGTACAAGCCATATCGCCAGCAGCGCACTCTAGCTCATCACGAGTGACAAGTCCTGCGCAGGCCATATCACCCTGCAGCACACTCAAGCTCATCTCTCTTGACTTGGGTCAAGGCACGAGTGACCAATCCAGTGCAAGCCATATCTCTGGCAGCGCACTCAAGTTCATCCCGGATAGCCTTGACCTTGGTGACCAATCCAGTACAAGCCATATCCCCAGCGGCACATTCAAGCTCATCACGAGTGACGAGTCCAGTGCAAGCCATGTCTCCAGCTTCGCACTCGAGTTCGTCACGGATGGCCTTGAGCCGGCTAACAAGACCGGTGCAAGCCATATCTCCAGCAGCGCATTCAAGCTCATCACGGGTAACCAACTAGAAATAAGTCAGAATTGTTGTACTTGAGAAACAATGGAATGGAAGCGTACCCCAGTGCAAGCCATGTCTCCAGCTTCACACTCCAACTCATCACGAGCCACAAGCTATCAAAATTAGTAATTATTTACTTTTTAAGGGAGAGGGGGTATTTACACCGGTGCAGGCCATATCTCCGGCAGCACACTCCAACTCATCGCGAGATACAAGACCAGTGCAAGCCATGTCGCCAGCAGCACATTCGAGCTCATCACGAGCCTGCTTGACGGGAGCTGCAAGGGCCACAGAGGCGAAAAGAACAATGGCGATCTTGGAGAAATGCATGTTTGTTGTTGGTTGAGAATCTGGGTAGATTAAAAATGGATTGCTGGAATAGTAAAGAAGTTGTTGAATGTGAATGAGATGAGGATGTTGAGCTGATGATGAAAGTTGTTGCTGTGATGGCGAGCTTGAGATATATACGTTGCAGAAGGATGTCCTATTCACATCTAGGAGATTGCAAAACTGTCTACCTGAACACAGCAGCTTCTGTATCGGGAGAGTCCTCACTGTTGCTGGTTACTGATGAGGGTGGCCTTGCATAGAGAGACACGAGCACTGGCTTTGGCCCCCCCCCTGAATTGGATCTGAAGCACGTGATTACTATTGAAGGGCAATTCCCAAGAAGCATCCACTGTTAAAGCAGCATGAGGGTCAAAAGAAGAAGTTTACCATATTATTTCACAGAGCTTGTCATAATTTTCAACTAATTCCTGAACCTTGGGGTTCTGACCATGGCAGTGCAGCCTGTCTGTGTGGGGGGCCTTGCATAAACGCTAACCGAGGTCAGGCGTCCGACCAGAGCTTCAGGCCTTGCGTTGTGGAAGATCGAGATCGTAATCCTTCAGTGGCACAGTCTGCAGTTTTGAAAATTTTTGACAGATATTATCAAGACTTTCCCTTTCGTGGTTGTGGTTGACTTCAATTCCCTTCCCGCTCATTTGTCACGAGACTTTCTTCCCCTTTTCGCCTCGCTTAGCAATGCCCTTCCCCATCAGTCAACAAACTCCGAACAACAATTCCAGGATGGGGGATATTTCAGCATTGGATAATGCGGTGAAGCCAAAATACAGTGTGGCCCTCCACGCTGGGGCGGCTGAATCCTGGTTTGGCGATGCTCAAACACAAAAAAACACCGAAGCCTTCCTCGCAAACCTCATCAAAGTCGCAGAGCAACAACTCATGAGGGGCACCACATCTATTGACGTTATAACGGATATAGTCGCAGCTCTAGAAGATTACCCCCAGTTTAACGCGGGAAAAGGATCTGCCGTGAATATTGATGGTTTTCACGAAGTGAGTTGTGCATCTCTAGGAAAAGCAAGAGGCTAATGAACTGGTCAGTTGGAGGCAGCTATAGTTAATGGGGAAAACAGTGAATACCGCGCTGCAGCATGTCTTTCCACCACCAAAAACCCCATTCGTCTCGCCCATTCAATGTTGGCACAAGAATCACCCTGCTTCCTCGTTGGTCCTTCTGCAGATGCTTTTGCTGTCAAAAATGGTCTCGAAATTGTCAAAAATGAATATTTTTCAACGCCTAGCAGGAAGGGCTATTGGGAGGCGAAAATCAAGGAAGTGAGAGCAGCAAGTGAGTATCATGGAACGGTTGGCGCGGTGGCTTTGGATGTGCATGGAAACTTGGCGGCTGGGAATTCAACTGGGGGGTTGATGTTCAAAAGTGTCGGAAGAATTGGCGACACGTGTGTAGTTGGAGCTGGGATTTGGGCAGATGGTGAGGTTGCTATTGCTTGGTGAGTTCGGCTTCTTTAAAACAGCTTGAAAACGCTGACGAAAGAACAGCAGTGGAAGCGGTGAGGCAATTCTGAAAGCTACCGTCGCAAGTAGAGCTGCTTGTGATGTGAGGAACGGAAAGAGCATTGGGAAAGCGATTGAAGATGCGCTGCTCAAATCTGCCGATTTGTTTCCGACTTCTTCTTGTGGAATTATTGGAAT
This sequence comes from Cudoniella acicularis, assembly GCA_013054445.1. Classification (NCBI taxonomy): domain Eukaryota; kingdom Fungi; phylum Ascomycota; class Leotiomycetes; order Helotiales; family Helotiaceae; genus Cudoniella; species Cudoniella acicularis. The sequence goes on from JAAMPI010000321.1 coordinate 2,946, forward strand.
TTACAAGAGTGGTGAGATATCGATACACTGCAACAGTAGGATTTTCGCCGTCGCTTCTGCCTCTTCGGTTTCTTCGACTATAAATGCTGGGATCATACCTTCAACAATCCCACTCATGAAGTCTTTGGTATGCTATGAGGATGATTTGTTGAGGGCTGGAATGTCGAAATATCCCACCATGCCTAACCAGATGGTTATTGAGTGGAAAGGATATTCCCCCTTTGAGACACTGGAGCGGCATTTATTCTTGGAATATCTTCAAGCAATGAGGACAATCGCAAAAGGGTTGCAAAAATATTGCGACGTAAAGCGCTGTGCATTGAATTCAGCTGCAGGACGTCAAACTTCCATATTCCCAATCCCGGACGAAAAATCGCCGAAGTCAAATGAGGTCGCCTCAATCGAAGAGACCGACTCAGGTCTGACACTTCAGACCCATGATCTAGAATCTGGTTATCAGGCTTCGTTCTACTCCAAATCAAGCGAACAATATTTACTCGTAAAAGTTGAAATCAGGACTTCAAATCCCTCGCTAAATACATCACCAGGCTTCCTTTCCTTGGAAATCGATGCTTACAACGAAGCATGCTCTGCACTCTGGAAAACATGCCAAATTCTCCGAGGAGAATTCAAACAAGACCTAAACTCATTCACATTCGAAATTAATACAAATTCTGGGTCGGGAAGTCTCGCCACATTCTCAAGGCTAACGAGTACGGCTTTACACTTTCCCGCACCCGCACCATTTCATGATACGTATCCAGGATACTTAACAACAGAACTCGGGCGGCGAGCGTCGAATCTTTTAGAGCTTTCAGCAATCGTAGATAGAGTGTCTAATTGTATTCGGGAAGTGGTATGAAATTCATGAATTAAGTCAAAGTTATAATTATATACCACTGCAGAACTGTTCATTTCATGACACTTTCAATGTAACTGGAATGTATATATGAATATTTGAAGCATAAAACGTGGCGCAGACGTAATCATGTCTCAAGATTGAAGTCAGCAAAATCACCTGCATCCATTTCCTCATACCAATTAACAAAAATATCAGCATCCTCCTTGCTGAGCTCGAAAGAATTACTGTTGAAAGCCGAGATTGATATCCCGAGTGGCTTATGAATAGAATTACTGCAGGCAGAATATTGTTTCGGAGTCTTCGGGTTTGGCAGCCCTTGAGAATGAAGTGTAGCCGTCGGCAAAGAGTGTTTAGGTGGAATTAGAAATTCCGTTAATTCTATGCTTTCAAAAGTGGTTTGCGCGTCAATTTGCCCCCCTGAGGAATATTGACTTGTTGTGTCTGAGTCTTGAATACTTCTCTAAGTTGCGGTTGTTGAATTGCTGGCAGAAGCCTCGGTGATCTGTCGGAGATACTGAATGACGCGTATATCCTCTGCCGAGACTCTCGAGATTTGGGAAGAGCGTGAACTACCATGATTGTGGTTGATTGAATCATCATCGCTATCAGTGGAATTTCTGGTTACCAGGGACTGTGCGGCTTGTATAACCGCAAGGATCGAGCTCAAACGCTCTTCCATTTTTTGGAGGACTGAATGCATATCCTGGCTGGCAGAGGATTATTCACCCTGGCTTTGTGTTCCTTTCCACTGCATCCTCAACGCTTGTGCGGCGATACCTATGCATACGAGCCCTGCAGCTGTGACTGGTGCTGCAATTCCCCAATTCACTCCATCAGACCGTGATGCTGGATCTTCAAGACGAGGTTTGAGCTGGTTATTTCTGATGACTTCGCTTTCATCCTTAGGAAATCACTGCGGCTCATTTCTGCTGACATTCTCTGGGTGCCCTGGGAGTCAATGAAAGTTTGTGACATGTCCACGGTGCTGCCAGCTTGGACAAGTGAGTTCTGGACGATGATGGTGCTGCCAATTGCGTTAGTCACAGATGAGCTGGCAGCCAAAGCAGCGTGTAATAACAAACCCGAAGAAGTATCTGGAGTGCTCTTGAGTGTACTGAGGGTCGTGTTTGAATTCGTGGTTCTGTGAAAGACTGTGTTGGTGTTGCTAGTTGGGCGTGTTCCGGAATGAGATCTCCCTCGACTAGTCTCGTCGCTGTTACCATTCGTTGTATAATAATTACCACAACTAGTACCATTTTGATCAGGGACAGGAGGGAGAGGTGGAAACTCTTCATCTTCAAAATGTGAAGCTGAAGAGTATGTTGACGGATAATAGGATGCTGGGTGATGTGGGTCATAATGAGTAGCGCCATTGTATGAGACTTCGGGGACGGGATCGGCGTCAGATGCCGCATAACTGTATACTCTGCTTCCGCGTGTGCCGTAACGCGTAACATGCAGTTGGGTACTATATTTACTTCGACTGGTATGAGTTTAGAAGTGCGGTATCTCCATTGTGGTTTTGGTTATTGAGTTCGACTCGGTCATCAGCAAGGAGAAGGCGCACAAGTTTGGTGTTTCTATGTTTCACGGCTTCCTGAAGCGATGTATTTCCAACTTCGTCCTGAACATTTAGATCGATATTTCTGCCAGAGAGAAACGCTCTCATACTATCTGGACGGGCATCTTTAGCCGGCAAGCCTGCAAAGTGCAAAGCGCTTTTGCACCTTACCCCTATGGGCCAACATCCATCTGGTCTGAGGACCCTCTTGAGAAGAAGTGCGACTGTTTTAACAACAAGTAGCGGGTTGAGGGGGCTAAAATCCGGTAAAACTCGGTCGTAGTCAACAGGGCTAGAGCCACTCTGAAATAAGTGTATTTTGCTAATCGCCAAAGCCAGGGTAAATTAATCCCCGGACTGATATTTTGTGGGAGTCCCACGTATTCCAAAATTAGATTAATGACTTTGAAATGACCATCCTCCAAAGCCCACTCAACCAGTGTGAAAACGTAATTGCTTGAGTCTCGCCGTCGAAGGTAACGCACCATCCTTCCATCGGAATGGAGAAGACGAGCCAGGAGCGTATTACCTTGATTGTTGCCCAGGTCAAAGCACCATGATTCAAATGCCCTTTTTTGCTTTTGAACGGGACCCCATCTGAATGAGGAGCCGAGCCGTGTTATCGAAGTCAACTGATCCGTAGTTTAGGTCTGTTCGAGTACCCAGCGCCTTCAACCCCTTTAAGATGCGCAATTCGTTTTTTGTTCGGATCCTCTCGTTTTCGCTCAACGCTTTGCGGTTTGTGGCCTCGTGCGCCTCTAAAGTTGGAGTTACGAATCTCTTGTCACAGCTTTCTTTAGCTCGTAGGAGGTCCAGAATTTTCTCTTCAAGTGAGTAGGTAGACATTGCGAATCCTTGGGCATAAGTCACTTCAACCTCTTGATATTAAGGGTGGTGCTTCTGTCTAGACTGTTAGAAAACAACTAAGTCGTAACGAGCCTATAGACAAAAGTCTGTGTTTTATAGGGCATTTAAAATTAAAAAATCGTAAAATTTTAAAATTTAGTAAATAAAATAGAGCTTTACCTTTTTAAACTTTTAATTACTTGATTTCCTATTATAATTATATCTAGTTATTTTATAAAATTCAAGTGATAATAATAAATTTGATTTTTAGAAGCCTAAAGGCAGGGTCGTAAAGCTTAAAAGTTAAAGTTATTACGATTACTTAAGTATTATAAAATAACTAAGAATTATTATAAAATAAAATCTAGTAATAGAGATCTTTAGAAGATAGAGATTCTTTTTATTTATAAAATTTTAAAAGTTAACGATTTTTTAAATTTTGATTTTCTTGTAAAATAGCCTATAAAACACGGACTTTTGTCCGCAGGCTCGTAAAGGGATGAAAACTCTCGCGAGGGTCTGAGCTTCGCCAGGGTAGTTGGGTGGCGCTCGGGGAGCAGAGATGCAGCCGTTCGGCGACCAATCATAGCGGTATCTTTCTCGTCGTGCAGGGCAGAATGCCAAGCAAACATCGTCGATTTTTAACCAATAGTAATATCGAAAGCGTGATGTACTAAATAGTGAAGTATCTCCTCTGTTGCGGCTAGGATTGCTTATATCGCAAAAGTCGCGCAAAACTATCTCCTCGACCGTTATGCACATAGTATCGCGAAATCTACTATAGTACTCTAACTGTCTCTACTACTATAGCACATTGCAAGAACGAGATTGGATTTAGCCTGATCCGGCTTATCCTCTTATATTGACTCTCTAATTATTAGCTCTTTTTACTTAGTAACTATTTACAAATTTTCGAGTGTTTTGTGTCAGTTCACTATACTGCGTGTATAACGGTCGAGGAGATTAGAGAGAAACCTTTTAGAATTTAAACCATTTTTCACACAGGGATCTTATTTTCTCCGTAATGTTGTAAGAAAATAATAGCGTTCTATGTTTTAGCCGCATTTTCATCGTGAAGTGTCTGTAGATCATCGTTAGTGTAAGCCTGGCTGGGACAACAGGTCCCTATAAATTCGTGAATTTGGGCATTGATTTAGCACATGAACCTCCCAAGCCCGCTTGAAATTAGCGGGCAGACCCTTATCCTTATGCCCCTAGCTAATTCCACGCAACAACATGTTGGTGTTTACGACGCGTTTTCAAAATTAAATATTTCGCTATACTAAGCACTCAAGTTAAATTTTGTGGGCACAAGTAATTGTTTGAATCATCTGCCCTCAACGCATAATAACCCATGACAAAAACTCAAAATCATCAACACATCAGAATAACATCGTTTCAAATATATATCTCGTGTTTATGCATTGTGCTTGCCTAACTATGGCCTTCCAATTCAGGACAAACCCCAATCAAATGCACTTTGATTTTCTCAGCGGCCTCTCCCGCCATCAAATCACTAACATCCAACAGTAACGCATTTTCATTGCCCTTGAATTTAAAAATCTCAACCCTCTCTCTAAACCCCTTTACCAACTCCACATTGACTAACTTTCCTCTTTCCTTTCTTTCTCCTTCAATTAACCTCTCCAAATTCACATCTTCCCTACACCACAAAACAATCGGCACAAACTTTCCTCCTCGCTCCGCCGCCGCATTCTCAAACTCCTTGCAAACGGCGCTACCAACCTCATCCGTAGATTGAAAATCCGTGAAAATGTACGCGGTATTGTGAGTAGCAGGCTCATGGATAAGAGTTTGGAAAACAGCAGCGCGAATGGAGCGACGTAGTGCTTGATACCCGGGCTGGGAGCGAGTGAGAATTGCGTCCGCGGGGTTGATAAGCAGATGGTTATGAACTAGCTTTGTGGTTTTGGGCAAGAGAGTGGTGAGTGCGGTCGCGATGGTGAGCTTGCCTGTGCCGGGGTAGGCGTTGATGTGGATTATGGGGTATGGAGTTGTCATTGCTCAAAAACGCTCTCAGGCGATGAGAAAGGAGGATGAGAATAAGTTGAAGCGATTCGCGATTCAAGAGTTGGGTGAATTCAAGATGCAAGTTTACGAGGTGAGATGGTCTCGGGAGATAAGCAGGGCCCACAGCGTGGCATGCAGGTATTGTAAGGCCTGTAACGTCTTTATGCAAGGCCAGCAATAGCGCCGGGGTACGCTGAAATCCCCGTAAGGAAAATGCTCGTGTGCAGTTTTTAGCGTTTCCGAGCGGCTGATTGACCCTAGCTCAGGGGCCTTTAGAAAATCCTCATGGCGCAGCAAGTGCCAAGAGTGAGGCGAGAATAGAAGGTTACTTGAAGGATTGTTCTGGAAGGCGTGGAACTCAGGGATACGAACCCCCAGTCTATAGAATATTTTCTTATTCACTAGTAAGTTTCAATGTAATCAGCTACGCGATAATATTCCTTCATGTGTTGTGGCTTGGGTGAGGAGGAAATGTTGAAGCTTCGTTCCTTCGGCAGTTCAACGAGCGAAATGCCGGGGAACACTTGAAAATAGAAAAGTAACTGCTCACTTCAAACAATTAATAAGTATACAAAATAGACCAATTAACCGAAAAATTAAAGTCCATTTATTTTTAGTAATATCTGACAATAAATGAGCGGATGTTCTGTCAAGCGTTCTAGGTTCCAAGGTTCGTGTGAACCCTTAAACAAATTGTTGGGTTTTCTCAGTTCAAACTTTGCTTTTCCATTTCTATACTGAAGTGCCCTATAATCGTCACCTAATGTGATTCATACAGAAGGTTCCAGCGTATGCTTATAACATATTGCCACTGTATTTCTACTGTATTTCTAAGCTTTGCCACCCTGTATTTCTAAGCCTCCGCCACTACTGTATTAGCCTTAGGCACTATAACCAACACAATTGAATGGAGGGAATTTCGTGGATAATCATTGAAAAGTCTGATCTGAACGCGATTATTTCATTCAAGCAAAAAAACACATCTTTAAAAACATGAATTCAACACTTAAAACGCTATAAAATCAAATCACAAAAAGAAAACCCTCAAATCATATGAGGAGGCGTTAAATCATCATCTGGCCTCGAAATATAACTCTTCTCAGTAGTCCACTCCTTCAACGCCTCAAAATTCCTGCAAGTCCTCAAACCACCCTCACCAGGCCACTCCCCATGAATCTTAAAAATAAGCGTGGAGTCAGCATTGCACATCAAACTCTGACGCACGATGTCCGCGCAGTGCATTGTGTGATGGTAGGTTGCCTCTTTGATGGAGAAAGTTGGATCTTGGAATAGTTTCATTGTTATCCAGCGGAGTTGTGACTGTAAATTTACTGAGTAAAGTGGTTGGAGAGGGAGGGGGACGGTTTCTTACAAGGCAGTGAAGTTGGTGAAAGGCGGCAACGAGGTAAAGATGTTTTGTTGGGTCTGATTTTCCTTGGATGGAAGTGTGAAGACCCATTGCGCTTGCTTCTTGAACTTCAAGGCCAATAATACCACCCCCCGCTATTTGATATTAGCGACTGTTAAGATAGTGCGAGGAATGAAGCCTACGTGGAAACAATTCAGCCCAATACTTTTGAGCGATGCTCACGTTGAAATTCAAGTATTCATCATCGTAGTCATGGTAGATGTGAGTCAAAGTTGCAGGCTTTGTGTGACCAGCGGAGTTGGTGACTGTGATATCAAAAATTAGACGCGAAATCCAGGTAAGTAGTGGTTTTTGAAACTCACGATAGTAGTCGGGTTCTGGTTTAGTAGTCGGCCGCATCAACAGAAGTATAGAAATCCCGTTGAGGCCAACTAGAACAATCACCAGGCCTAGCAGTATTCGATTGAAAGTGAAATGGGTCTTGCGCCTCTGTTCTTTTACTGTGGTCCCATCGAGGAAGAGGGTGCTTTCAGAATCTGCTTCCGACATTGGGCTGTGGGTATCATTCGAAGGACATGCGGTATACTTATCGAGAGCCATGTCGTATGCTCACGGTGTAGGAAACAAATGTGAAGATGTTTGGACAAGAAATATTCTTCGGATAAAGAATTGAAAGGGAAAACAAAGTGATATATTGCCACGGAACCAAAACTAAGATAAATAAAAGCAGCGCGAAAAATCTCACTCGTATGATTGCAGGGCGCATGCGGCATGTAATTTTTTGGAAATGGACGGTTTGAACGAGGCTTATGCAAGGCCACCAGTAGTAAATGCCACCAGCATTACAAGCACCCCGGGTGAGCCCCCAGCGGAGGCTGACGAGAGGGCGGCCTTGCATAATCATTTGCAAAACGACTAGAGGTTTTGCGACTTGTAATCAACTCCAACAATCTATGAACGTGATATAAAAAATGCGAGAACCGTGAATTGATTTTTTTCAATCGCAATTCATCTCATACTTCTCTTTTCCTGCGAAACAAATTACCGCACACCACTTCATCACTTGATAAAAATGGCTTCTGATATGTTCAACGCAGTGGTCTCCACGCCATTTCCAGCCTCTCACTTCCCCACTCCGTCATTCTCTTCTGGTGGGAAGTTGCAGTGGAAGCCCCAATCCAAGCGACCCATGTCTGCAAAAACGGAAAAGAAAGACGCAGTCGTGAGCGTCATCGACAAGAAAAACCGTGATAGCATGAGCATAGCGAGAACATTGCAAGTGGCTCCTCAACACTGGAAGAACCCTTCAACATTCGCCATTCAAGCACTTCAAAGCCCATGGTACACTACCATGTTCGGATTACAAAGCACACTTTTTCATACTTCAACAGACTTTTTCCGCCATGGATTGGGATACAAATATCTCGTTGTTCCCGTGACAACAAGCAGCATCAGTTCTCCAATGGGACTCGGATCTGATTCCCAACCAGTCAGTGTTGAGCTTGGAGGGCTGCAAACATATCTTGCAGACTCCCAACAATTTGTGTTGGAATATGCTTTGCGACTTCAGGATGGTCTGCCCGGAGCATACTATGTCGGGACTTCCTGCAGAGGAGAGGATCCAGACGCAACCCATCTGAACCAGTTCTGCCACGTCGAATGCGAGCTTCTCGGTGGTTTGGAGGATGGGATGAGAGTCGCCAATCAATATGTAGTTGCCATGACCCAAGTTATCCTTCGAGACCACGGTGCAGAAATTGAGTCCTATGCCGGTACAACAGAGCACATGGAAAGTCTGCTGCGGTTGTACGAGAAACACGGCAACACCTTCCCAACAGTCACCTTGGAAGAAGCACTCGCCATGCCGGAGCTCACGGATGACATGTGGCAGTATGCTGTCGATGGAGAGCCACGATGGGGTCGTTCATTAACTCGGAAGGGAGAGAGGATGCTGATCGAGAAGTTTGGCGGCGCATGTTGGTTGATGGAGATGGACCATCTCAGCGTGCCATTCTATCAAGCTTACACTGACGGTACCAAGTCCAAGGGTCAATGTGGTGATTTCTTGCTGGGAATGGGTGAAGTGATTGGATGTGGAAATCGTCACACTACTGCTGAGCAAGCGCTCGAGGCTTTGCAGCACCACGAGGTTGATCCTGCAGAGTACAAATGGTATACGGATATGCGAGCGTTGAAGGAATTGAATACAACTGGTTGGGGTATTGGAACTGAGCGCTTCTTGGCCTGGGTGATGCAACACGACGACATCCGCGATATTCAGCTGCTGCCTCGATTGAAGGGTGTCGAATGTGCGCCGTGAGAGTTTCGATAGAGGATCAGGATTTTATGTATTTAGAATATGGAGTTTTTGATGGGAAGGCGTTCGAATAGATGATCGAGATCTGTAGTGTCAATTTCTTTCCAGCAATTCAAATATTTGAAAGCATAACCTTTCAGTGGTTCTGGCCAGAGTGTTTTACCAGTATGCAGTACTTACATCGCTTTGTCATTCATGCACTTCGCATATATTGGCCTTCCACTCCTGAATGATACAGCCCTTGAGACGGTTCTACTCGCGTGGTAAGTTCGATTGCAATAATGGTGAGTGGAAAGACGGGATCTTCAAAACTGCGGGGATATTTGGCCTTTAAAAACCCCTGAAGTGGCCGGCTTTTAGTCTCCCCCCGAAACTTCAGCCACAGCGGTCAAGAACGCCACCGGACGGCATAAAGGGGCGGTATAAGCGCAGTTTGATGGGAACCAGGTTGATTTGCGTGAACAGCGCCTGTGTAGGCTTTTATTTCTATTTTTTGAAACCCCTATCTACATGCTGTCTACATGCTGTCTACAACAAAAAAAAAAATTGGGTAGAACCGCCTCAAACGCCACGCTGAATCGCAGATGTAGCTAGAATTCACTGATGTTTTAAGACCGCTTGACGCGAACAGATCTCTTTCGACACGGTCTTGGGAATAAATTGTTCTGAGACGGTCGATGGATTTTCCTAACATGCTCCTTCTGTTTTACTATTAGTTTCATATCTTCAAAAGCTTATCATGTCTGGAAAGGCTCACCATATTGTCTAAAATTCAGGTCAAGTCAGCCAGATTTCAAAATAATAAGGTAACATGATTTAGAACATACCCATTCGACTAAATAACCTCTCACACCCTGCCGCCGAACACCTAATCCCAGGCTTATGCGAATTCTTATGCCTCTGGCAATCCTTGCTGCTGGAAAAACCAATCACAAAACGTGGACACTCCACCTCTTCACAAAAATACATTTTCTGATGCGTGCGAAAATGTTTCCGGAGGTCACATGCTCGAAGAAATATTTTCCTGGACTGACAGCCGCTGTATTTGCAGCGCCAGTTTCCGTGCGCGTCTTGGTATCCCATATGTGTTATGTCTTCTGGTATCCAGGATTCGGAATTTGCTGAAGAGGGGGTGCCAGTGTTTGTTGGGGAGTTGGCGAATTGGGTGTCGGAGGGTGCCGGGGAATCTATCTTAGGGAATAATAACCTTTGATTCGTTCCGTCATCTTCAAAATTCTGATATGGATTTGACGTATACGAAATTTGATTGTTGATCCTATATCCACAGGTTGATGGTGATGATGCGCCCAATATTGGGTCATGAAAGCCGGTTTCCAGGCCCAGTGAAGTCCAGAGGTTTTGGGGTGTTTGTGAAAGGAGATCCGAGTCTACCAAATTCTCATCCTCAATTGACACCAGTGTTGCTGAATTTGGTATTGGTGCCGACGCATCTATTTTATCGTGGAGGCTAGAAATTTCACTAATTGTATGTTAGCTACTAGACGATACTTTTCGTGATCATTCAGGAGAATGGGCACAAACTTCAATAAATCGTACTCGGATGGTGATGCAGTCCAAGAATCATGCGAATCAACACATTGCTGCATAAAAAGCTCATCATCCGCACTTGTTTCCTTCCAGAAGCCCTCATTATTCATCTTGATTGGCGCACTGTATTAGAAATTTCAAAATTCAAAGAAACCACGGATTGCGCAAAACAAACGCCGACTCCCAGACACCAAGCTTTTAGACACCTCTTCTTATTTTCCCAAGCCGGGCGATGGGTTCTAAATACCAGATTTTAGATATCAGCTGGATTCTCGTGGAGGGCTCTCTCTACGCCGTCGGTCAGCCCGCGCATCACGAAGGAGCTTCGCAGCACTGGAGTAATTCCCCGATTTGTAAAACGGACAAGGTCGAAAGGCTTGGCTCCACTGTTACCAGGGTTCAGAGAACTGGGAATGGCATCGTTTGGCTTACTTCGCATTGAGTTTTGAATATAAAAGTGGGGTTGAGGCACGGCATCTGAGAATGTGAATGATCCGCATTGGCATTTAACCAGCCGAAAAGGCCACGATATGTGACTTGGTCGAGCGACAACGAATAGATGGACCATCTAATTTTCAGCATGTTTTATTCGTCTAGAAAGTGCGAAATTTTCCTGTTTAGGGCTCGGTTCAGGGGTCCTGCTTCTTCCCCGGAACTGCATTTGTTGTTTCGGTCCTTTAAGCTTAAATTATCCTCAATGCAGCGTCGCACTGTTGATATTATGTCAGCTGACCGAGTTCATTTGTTCTTGTCGGTTCCGTTTTAAGTTGACTGATAGGAGGTGTTACGAAGGATGACACATTGGTTAGGTGGACGGTAAGCCTTTAAATGCCCTGAAATTCGCGAGACACGAGGTGCTGTAGGCTGACTTGCACGGTACCACAGGGCACTTCTAAGCCTACAGCAAATCTGAAATTGCTAGGTTTAGGGACCCGGGAGTGAGGCTCAGCTCATATGAAACGGCAGCCAAAAGCTTCCGGGGCTCCTGCGGGGATCAAGTAGTAATCCCGATTTCCCCACATATATTTCTGATCCTTGAACTAAGTGGCTAGGTTTCGAGAATCGAAACGAATAGAATGTGATTTGTCTCTTCTACCAGTCTCGTATACATACATATACACGACTTAATACTACTTTGCGACGACTAAAAATATATCCAATATGCAGTTAAAGGCGCCGTGTGGCTCCTCCCTATTATTAGAGAATGAAGACGAATAGTTAATTTTTCTAAAAGAATATAACATGCAACATGAAAATACTATTGGTTGAGTCGCTCTTGCCTGTTATTAGAAAATAAAGATGAAGCAATTAATTGTTTAAAAGAGTAAAACACGCAAATTGAAAGTGCAATTGGTTTAGTCCTACCTCCAGAAGTACGAGCCTTAAATGTGGGTCTGGATCTAACGAGCCTGGGAGCAGAAGTCTGTGCTTTACAGGCCATTTTAAGCGATTTTCAGGCTTCGCGACCCCACCTTTAGGATGCTCAAAACTAAAGTTGTCACGATCACTTGAATGTTATAAAATAACTAGAAATAATTATAATATAGAATCTATATAATCACGAGCTATTAAAGGCAAAGGTACTTTCTTTTATCTAGCTGTTTAAAGTTTGCGATTTTTTATTTTTCGTTTACTAGTAAAATGCCCTATAGAGCACAGGCTTGTAACCTCCGAGTCCCTAAATAATGGTAATCTATTATTATTGAACAATACGGCTTCAATCCAAAATAACGACTCTCCCGGAAATGCTGCGAAGACAAGTGATTCGAAATCCTAGCCCTTATCCATATATCAAGAGCTGAGTCGGAAGTTGGATTTTCGGCAAGATTTGGGGAGGGGGCGCACTTCTAATAATTAAATAACTATCCATAATTGATTTTTTTTTCTTTAAGTACCGTATACAATCAGGGCCCTGGTAGAGGAATTGTTTTATTTGAGGATTTCGCCATGGCTTTGTCTAAAGGCGTATAACTTTTGAAGTAAACTATCTTGACCGGTTTGCTGGGTTATAGTTCGAGTTGTACTTGATAAAATTAGGAACAACCAAAGGTCGAGCCACCACCATGAAAACAAATATAAGACTTGCTATTAAATATATCTATGAAAGAGTGAGTTATGAAAGCGGCTGACTAACTACGGAAACTGGCGGGGAGTTGTATTTCGGCTCGGCTCTGCTCGGCATGTCCTCGGCCCTCCTCCAACCCTCTTCACAACATGTATAGATAACAATAAGCATTTTAAGGGCAGACTAGAGAAAAGTCGGTTCGCCTGGTTTTCTTATGTTCCTAGGTTCTACTAGCAGAACTAAAGCTTGGCTGTTTTGAGTTACTAGGANTTTTTTTAACTTTTTTTTTTTTTTTTTTTCCAGGAAGGAGGTATAGTTGTTTCTCTATATGTATAGATAAGGCCTTTTAAGCGAGCGAGTAGGTAGTAGATAATATCGCTTGTCGGTACCGAAAGTATAACTAATATTTATATAGGATTTTGTTAGAGGTAAGGGTATAGCCGTAGTACGCGGTATATACAGCTGTACCGTATAAGTCTGAGCCACTTTAGCAAAAACGCGTAAAAAAGCGCGTCTCGCGTCTCCTGCCTTCTTACTTCTACACACTAAAATGCCACCTTTACGTATTCCTCTTAGTTCGATCTCTAGAAATCGTTAATTTAATAAGGAACGCTCTCTATTTTAGCGCGGAATAGCTATTAGCATAAAGCTAAAGGGCGTAAAAAACTCAGAAATCGAAGTCGACCTTAATTACTCCCGCGGGGCCCTACGCAGCACCTTCTCCCTCTCTTAATTACGCGAGCAGGGTAAGTCCTTATTATAAACCGGCGTAAAGAAATGCTATACCGATACCGACGAACGAAACCTATTACAACACGTATAGAACAACCCAAAGGATTCATACCTACAGGTCAAAAGGGCCTGTGCTATCACTTTTAGTATAGATACTATTAAGCGGATCTTGGTAAAGTATAGTATATATAATTAGGTAGCTAGGAGGCGCCCGTTTCTTATACCTAAGAACGCGGCTGATCGGCTTGCTTAGTGCCTCTTATATAGAGATATAACTAAAGAGGAGTAGGGCATGTATATATAGAGTGACGAGTGTTTAGTTAAGCGGGGGAAGGGTAAAAAGACTAAATAGGTCTTCCGAACAGCTAACTAGAAATATGATCTAGAGATGATTTAGACCTACGACTATTATAAGAACATAAAGGTTATAGTCTAGGGGTGCTTCTAAGACCTTAGACGTACTAGTTTATATATTATAGATAGAGATTTCGAGTCGAAGAAGTATAGGTATTCTACTAACTCTTATTTAGAGGCTCTAAACGTAGAAGTCCTCCCTACGTACGAAGGTTTAGGCCTAGGGTATATCTTTATATAGGATAACGCTTTAATCTATCGAGTAATCAAGGTCTAGGAGTAGTTTACGAGACACGGGATCCTAGTAATCACAAACTAGCCTCCGTACTCCCCTGATCTTAACCCGATCGAGTATATCTAGTAGGAACTAAAGAAACGGGTATATAAGATGTTCCCTAATATTATAGCCGAAACTAGCTAGTCAGAACATATAAGGCAGAGGATATAGAGTGCCCTATAGGCTACCTAGGATACGATTTTATAGGAAACCTTTAATAATTTAGGCCGGAGTATAAAATATAGGATTAAGGCCTATATTACCGTAGATAGGTAGTAGACTAAATATTAAGGCTGATTTTAGTTATAATTTTATAATTTTTATATATTTAAAAAGAGGAGATTACGACGATTAAATTAATCTAATTAGATTGTTTTTACGTCTTTTTATTATTAAGTTATAAAGAATTAAAAAGGTAGTAAGATATTAGGTACGGGGTCGTAAGTGGTCATAGCTCAGACTTATGCGCTAGTACTATAGTATATAGAAGATATATCTATATAGTCGTCGGTAGGCGGCTAAGGTAGACGGCGGAAGAAGAGTCGACTGTTAGGTCGATAGATTCAAGTATATAGAATAATAGTATGATTTTGACTTAAAGACTTATCTATCTATAAAGGAATGAGCGGACTATATATACTACGAGTATAGTTACTAGAAGCTTCTATATCTTAGAAATCAACGCTTATAAATCAAAGCTTATAAATCAAAGAACAACCTAGAAGATTCTACTAAGGTTTAAACCTTAAGCTTAGAATAGTGCTTATTACCTAATAATATAACAGATTTTTAGAGCAGACTTAGAAGAGATATCGATTTAGTACGTATATTCAATTATAGGAATTATTGACACAGAAATCTTTTCTTTTTGAAATTATAAATCATAAACTTATACTAATAGTACGGAAAATCGCTGACATTTAGACGTGTTGTCTAAAGTAAAAAGCCTAGCTTTTAGTCAAATAAAACAATTTGCGGCTGAAGCCAGATTTATAAACATAGCTTCTTTCTAAAACACTATTAATAAAGACAGATTTCTTTAAATTTAATTATATTTCTCTCAGTAAAAGTTTGAAATGCTATAGTGTTTTAAAGGTTAAACATTAAAGATTTCATCGCCAGGACGCGTTGCAAAACCCTCGCGTTTAAAAAGGATCGTATTTAACTCTCGTGATATTTAAGAGTCAGACTATCTAAAATAAGCATCATCGATTATAGAAAGAGAAACTGTTTGACTATAAAGAGAAGATTCGACAATTATCGGCTACTTCGTTAAACAATTCACTACCTATTTGCTTGAAAGTCCACTTGGATTTGTTTACCCTTGGGCCTTGGCCAAGTCGACCTTCCCAAATTTTTTACCGGTATTACTTAGCTTTGTCGTACACAAACCAAGCAGAAATAGGCGTAACGGTATCCAGCCCTGTTTTCTCATCCTGATCGTGCAATGGATTGCCACTCGAAGTTACCTTCATACCAATAGATCCAGCTACCATCATGCAATCTAATTCCATGCCGTTTTCGTAAACAGTTACCGGCACGGATGACCATCCATGAGGAATCATGTTTGTATCGATTCTGGGATAGCTGGCCATGTCTAAGTTTAAAGCCGGTGGTGGAACGATTGGCTCTCGGCTGAAGGGATTCCTCGTCAGTCTAGCGTCCCTTTCAGACCACTGAAGAGATTCATAACCGAATTCACGGTGCGCACTCTCTTTTCCAGTACTGTTCTAGAAACAGAATGCTGTGATCCAGCCCTAAGGATTCGTGAGCTTACCGATGAAAACATCCGATTGAAATTGACTTACACTCAGATAGCTTGGTCCTGACCCGCCACCACTATGGTGTACAATTTTCTGCTAGAAATCCTTGGTTTCTTCCGAATTTGGGGATTCAAAAGACCTCACGAATCGAGACAAAACTGGTTTCAATAACTCATACCACCTCGTTGGCTCTTCACCAAATGTCGGTAAACGCTCTGCCTTAGTGACAATCTATTCCCAATCCGACTTTTCTCCAAGCAAGGTTACGGAAGGTAAGCCGCACGCACACCGCATGCCATATCTAAAGTAACTCTGCAAGGTCGCCATCATGAGTACTGCTGCAACAGCCTGGTCATCTTTGGTTGTTGTCGTGAATGAAGGCAAAACCCACTTCCTCAAAGTGGGTTCCTTGATATTTTCTTCGATTTTGCGCGTCATATCGTACGAGAATCTCCCCCAATCAGCCGCATGTCTATTTAGTGCATCTACGTGAATGACAAGCTGCTTTTGCCCTTCGTGCTCGACGAATAGATGCCGGAGCTCTTCTGCGTTTGCATTGACGTAGAGGCTAAATTGCGTAAGGATTGCGAACCAAATGTCTTCTGGCCGAATTTTAAGATGGTGATGATTGTTATATGCTTTGAAGGCACCATCAACAAATCCGTTCCGGAGTGAGGAGATATTCTCATCGGCAGTGAGCTCCCCCAGGGAGCTTTGGATCACTTGGCTTTCTGTTACATCCCAATGTTTGGAACTGCACGAATGCTTCATGAGCTCAGTGCAGGATGCAGCGGGTTTATTATATTCTTGTCTGAATTCGCTGGCACCGTAAGGTGCAGGGTGAATAGTGACAGGCATTTCGTCGGGGTTGTTTGCCTGGTTTAGAGAGCGCCGCAACGGAGGATTCCTTTAGGACTGGTTCAAGAAGAATGGAGAGACAAACAGGCCGATAGAATTGTCGAAATCTGATGAAAAAGATGATGTTGGTTTTGGTGAGGAAAGTTTACTCTTTGGGAGGGTGTTGCTGCCTAAATTCGGAAGAAGCGGGGAAAGATTGCCTGATCCTTCGTAATATATTTTGTGGCACGGCTAGTGATATTATGAGGGTGCTACTAGCTCGGTAGTGAATATTTAGAGACTAGATGAGCTTTGGTGTTTTTCTTGTTTGCTACGATTGAATGCGAGGTTTGAAAGAATTTCATCATTTTGGGTCCTCTTATTTCGCGAATCCTGATATTAGTATTTTACGAAAACTTGGACAATTTGAAAATTTTGGGGTCCAAGAATGTGAATGCACATTTCCGAACCAGACTTATTGTTTTAAGAAAATATTTCATGGTTATTTTTAGCTTTTGAAGTGAAGTTGCGCAATGTCAGGCGAGTCCTATAAGGGACATCCAATAACGAACGTATTACCTCAGTTCCCACACTTTTCTTTAACGCAGACAAGTTCACCACTGCAATCATTCTCGGTTTTACATGAAGCCCCTGGTAAAGTCAGTCAGGATATCTTGATAGCTTGAGTTGAAACATACCCGCGCAATGACCTTCCCATAAGCAAGTGTCTGGCTCAGAGCTTTGTACTGAGGACTCTGTCACATCAGTAGGAGAAGATATAACAGATGTAACCAAAGTCGTTGCAGCAGCAGAAGTGGCAGCAACATTAGAAGTTGCAGCACCGCCAGAAGTTGCTGCGCTACCAGAGGTTGCAGCAGCAGAATTTACAGCAGAGGTTGCATTCGGTGTTCCATCAGATGTTCCACCAATGCGCTGTATCAATTTGTCGCCGAGTGATTGGATACTGTTTGTAAACTCTTCAACAGAACCAGCATTCCATTTCGCGCTTGCACCAGGAACGGCATCTTTTCCTGTAAACGCAAGGTAGAGGATGTCGGTTGGGCCGTAACCATTATCTCCGTTGACGCTGTCGCCGAAACAAAGGGTCGCCATCGATATTGAAGCTTCTCCAATGACAGCTTTTGGTCCATCATCACCATTTTCGTCACCCCAAATGCCGTAAAACTAGAAGAAATGTAAATTTTCTGCCGAGTAAAATTCAATAGTTACGAACTTACCATTTTATCTCCACAAACCACAGCCATTAAACTTAAAGGCTCAACTCCATTACCTGTCGGATCATAATTTGTGTATCCTGCCTTGGTGCCAACATTCCCAAACACAACATAAGGATGAATAAACGCATTGAGATCAGTGACACCCTGGCCATAGGATGCTACCGTGTCTTGGAAGGATGTTTGATCCTGAGTATCACCAGAGGATCCGCACCGTCCATCATCACCTGGGCCGTTTTGAAGCCCATCGCAATCGATATCCATATCGGCCATTGCACCACCAACTCCTTGAAGATAAACCACTTTGAAATCATCAAGGTGGTCGCCGCAATATGAGAAAGCTGCAAACATTAGCCGATGATCATTTCCAGCAGATTTGGAAAGTGTTTTTAACATACTGTCGGGACTGTCATCAGTGGCATAGAAGCCAGACTTAAGAGGATTTGCACATGAACCTGCTGACTTGACACTATTGTAGAAATTCTGAATATTGCTTGGAATATCCAGTGCGGCAGATAGTTGAACGCCCGCGAGGACGGGAAGCAAGAGAGAGGTATAAGAATGCATATTTGAAAATGTATTTGGAAAGATTTTGAAAGATCGAATTGAAGAAGAAATCGAGCTGAAGAAAAAGAATGAATAGTAGTAATTTGAAAAAGAATGATGAGTGGTGGTGAATGAAAATCGAATTCTGCCCTTAATATATACGAACGAATCCCAAAGTCAGCATTTCGGCCTCTTGCTGACGCACTTGATCCTGAACTGTATTTGGCGAAGACTGTTTTCCCAAAAGGGTAGTTACATCGAAGAAAATGACGTTTTCAGCCTCTCAAGTACAAATTGGTTTCATGTGCGAGGTTGGCGTGACACGGAAGCTAAATATCGTTCGGTGTGCTGAGGAAAGCAAATTGCTGTTCCTGGAGGATGGCCACGAGCCTCAGGGGGCGAAGTGTGGGAATGGCCCCCAATCCAAGAAAGCTTGAAATGATTGGATCACTAATACCCCGTAGGCTTGTGCGATCCACGTGAACCTTGTTTTAAACCTAAAATGCCAAGAATTGGGGTTTATTACTTGCATACCCGGGGAAGGAGTTCCGGGGTTCTCCCAGAATTCTCGTATCCGCAGCCTTACATGGAATACGAATTCCTCGAACAAGTGCTTTTGTATCCCGAATCACAACCGAGACGTCGACAAGCAGAATAGAAAGAGCTTCCTGTAGCCGTGCGCCTCGTTGTAATGTTGCAGTAATAAAGTCACAATAGATTTTCATAGGTTCGCAGCCGATCAGCCGCGTTCGGGTCACTCAACAGTAGCTCCTTGGAATCCCTTTGGATTGAAGGAGTTTCAGGCTTTAAGCTAAAAAATACCGTGCATTCAAAGGTATATTGATTCACTTGTTTAGAATGTGTAAGATTCTGCGGAGTCGTACGTCGTGGATAAATGAACCGGGGAGATAAGGGGGCGTTGCTCACGTGACAGAAATGTATTTTTTGAATACCAGGCCGTTGATCTGTAAAAATACTTCACCAACATAAGATTTTTATATATGAATGCGACTTCATAAATCTCTCACAAGTATACACAAGCACCTGAAAGGGTATTGGGAAGAGGGAGCGTTGGTCACATGATACGGGAATGCACCTGATCGGGCGATCTGGGCTGCTAGGTAGAAGCAGCTAGACATCATTTTAATGTGTCCACGCCGTCACTTATTTCGACCTCCATTTTTCATTTCCAGAACACAACAAATAGGCAGCAATTCAATTGCACTCCTTTTGCATTGCAACCATCATGGCCTCTTCCACGCCAAAGAGACCAAGGCGCCTTCAGGTTCCTATCTCCCAGGAGAGATTCGCAACAAAGTCTACCGCCTTGCTCTTTGCAACGGGACAAAGAGCAAGGCGGATGTCCTTGCGAAAGAGCAAACAGGATTTCATGCAACACCGACCCAGCTTACGCTACTCCAGCACGGTATGGAACTCCCGGTTCTCCGAACATGTCGCCGAATTTATAACGAGGCTACTTATGAAATGCGCAAAACAAATCTGTTTGCAAAGATCATAGTCAAGATCCCTCACGACGAAATGACTAATCTTGTCATTGCCAAGCGCCTTCCGATTTTGCGAATTGGAAAGAAAAATGTCTAGAATTTCAACCATTTTGTTATGACCCACGAGATTTCTCCACCCGGTTCTATCCAAGAGGAACCCTGGACTTTCGGGATTCTCTTCCGCGATATTCATATCTTCTGCTCGGTACAGTGTGTCAAAGGATTATTCTTATTATTTAAATAATACTCTATTCTATTCAATTATTTAGAACAGAATAATAATAACATTTCATAGACCTTGAATAGAATAAATAGAATAAATATTTAATTATTATTTAAATAACTGCTTAGTCAGCAATACCTTCTAAATTCGAGCTAGTGCCCGTCGCTTACCGACGTTAGCCGAGCGGGCCGCACGTGCTATTTATATCGACCTACTACCTATAGCTTCTATAATGCTTAATAAGCTAATTATAGATCTTTGCTTACTTAGGATATATATTCTAAGTTTAATTCACCTTAATTCTAAACCTGATTTAGACTTTATATATTATATTTATATAAAATACTCACGTGATTAAATTGTTTAATTATTATTCTATTTTATTCAATTATTTAGAATAGAATAAGAATAACGCTTAATATTATCTGAATAGAATAGAATAATGGCTATTATTTTATTTTATTCTATTCATTTTATACACTGGCTTGGTGCTTCTTGATGGAGAGTGGATCCTTTCTCGCCATGATGAAATATTATCACACAGGGTTACGCTAGTCGATCTTTATGAAGACAAGAGCCTTTCGACTTCACCAACGCTCTATCCAAGGAAGTTACAGGAAGAGCTCGTAGCTCCATATCGAGCCTATCTGTGGAAGCTCACTCCTATTGCAAGCCTGAATGCCGATGATGCTGTGGAATGCTGACTACCTTCTCAAAGAAAAGCGAAATATCACATGAACGGTCACGAAACTCTACCCCTCCACTGTGCAAAATGCGAAATTCTCTGCCATCAATGATGCCTTAGCAGCTTGGAACCTCAAGTGAGAGATCTGTTCAAAATTCAAATTTCCAAGAAATACATTTCCTTTTACAATCAAAATTACATTTATACACATCACTAACGCCCCATGTCCTCATATCTCGTGATTTCAACCCTCTTCCCACACCACCCACTCCTCGCCTTTTCAACCACATCTCCACTAGCCCTCAATCTCGCCCTCCACCCTTCAACCCACATCCAAGCCATCTTAAAGTCTCCTTGCACCTCCAATTTGTTCTCCTCCACATATTCTTCTTCGTCATCACATGCGAATCCGATTCTCACAATATTTTCTACTTTTGTTATCGGCCTCCCTAAAATCGGTTCTAAATCCACGGCCGAGGGTGGTCAACCCTCATCATCGTTTGCGCCTCCACTGAGCAATTGCTGCCCTTCCTTCTCTCTGAGATTCTGGTCGCGCGCAGGGTTGTAAATACTATCCTCCAGTCCACCTATCGCCTTTCCCAATCCGCCTAGGAACGATCCATAACCATTTGGCACTTCTCTGGGCGTGTAAAAGTCACCGTCATTTTCACTCCCGCTGTCTTTCGCACTCCCGCCTGGGAAGACATACCCTGGAGAAGGCTGTTTTGGATTCGCATCTAATGATTTCGGCACAAATTCATCTTCCTTTTCACCATTACCTGTCTGATAGGAAAGTGATGAAGGGCGACTCCTCACACTTCCCGCTGGAGAAGCTCTCTTCGGCGATCCAGTCCCTTCGCCTCTTACAGCGGTGAAAATCCCTGAAAGCGGCCTCGAAACTGACACACTCGGGAACGAGCTCGGCTGCGTCACGGAACTCGATTCAAATAGCGAGCGTGTCTTCTGGAAAAACGACGAGGGCGAAGATGCAGGCACGACGGGCGAACTGACTAGGGTGTGACTATTTACCGGCAATCGGTCTGTGAGTGTTGGTCTCCTTTGTTGAGAAACCGTGGGCGAAACAGGTGCATCGTAGGGGGAAGACGATCGCGAAGGTGGAGAGTCGTATGGTCGTTCTGGGGTGGTGTTCACAGGTGCGAAGCGGGGACTTCGGTTCAGAATTGATGGTTCAGGACCAGGGGACAAATCGCGAGCCTTGAAACGCTCTTCTTCTTCTCGCGTGGGCGGTGAATTTTGCAATGAGCTCGAGGGACTGGAGGTTTCTTGGTTGAGGTTTGCCAGGCTGGCTTTTGGGGTAATATATGCGGAATATTGTTGTGGGTTGTATGGGTCGAATTCCTCTTGCATTGGCGATGCTTGAGGCTTCAAATCTGGTTGCGATTCATGTGCTTCGTCGTGGTGGGTGGGGGTCGGCCAAGAAGAACGAATGAGATGTTCATGGTGGAGGGCATCTTGCGCTGTATCTAGGATCTCACCAATCGGCGTGCTTGGAGATGAATCTTCATCCGAGTGAGCGTAGGTCTCAAACGAGGGGACTGTGTCTGCGGTATGGGTGCGGATGTGGAGGCTATTGTCTGCCTCCCCATAAGCTAGATGGTCGTCTGTTTCATGATAAGAAAGGCGGTTGTTGGCATCGCCGTACGCTAGGTGGTCGATTTCGGAAGGGGTGCCATGATCGGGGAGGTTTTCATAGTCAGAAATGCTTCCTTCCTTGGCCGAATCTTGGAATCCTCTGGCATTGGCATCACTTCCATTGGCTTCGCGATAGCTGTCGCTCATCTGTCTGACGAGTGGGATATCTGGTCTGATGGCATCGACGAGCGATGCAAAGAGACCTGAGCCGTGCCTGGGATGCACAGATCCGGGAGGATGCGCTTCTGTTGTTTGGGTCTCCGCCTCTTGATCGTCATCCTCATCATCAAAAAGATTATCCGCGTTCATCACAGTTACCGAAGACTCAGCCATTGGCTCATTAAATCCCGCCTGGTTGATTTGAGTAGTCGGGGTACTGGGTCTGTCGGCTTCATGGACAGATGGCGGGGCTTGCTCATGTTCCTCGGGCTCCTCCTCGATATAATGAAGCGTTGTGGGATGATCTCGAACTGGAGAGTTGGAGAATTCGCCATGAACTTCCTCGTGGTATTCTGCATGTCCTGAAATGATGTCTTCTGGGTCTTGGTGGTGCACCTCATACTCATCCTGTTCTGAGGAATAGCCAACGTCAAGGGTGCTCTCATCGTGCCATTGCTCCTGCACAACGGGGTTGTGCTTGTCTCTGTGTCCAAGCCATTCTCCTTCTGATAGAGAAATGTGAGAGTCCTCGTTTTCGACTTCTTGAGCGCCACTTATTTTTGGATCTTTGTCTGCAGATGAATCACCTTCTGGTAAGACTTCCGTGACTTCGACGTGTGGCGAAGGGTCTTCATTCACGTAGGTGGTATCAGCTTCGTCGGACTGATCGTACTCATGGACTTCATCAAGGTTCGCCGCACTATCGGCGTGGTGACCAGACTGCTCGGGCAGCTCTTTTACATAAATTAGTTGCTCTTGAACAGGCAACTCCTCTTCAATTTCAGGGTTATTTTGGTCATTATCGCGAATTCTTGGTGTTGAAGGGATTCTGTCTATATTTTCATCCTGGGATGTCTCAGTTGAAGCTGGCTCCTCAACCGCATTATCTGACCCTTCCGGAACTTGATGATCTGGTTGTTCCTTTCCATCAGCGGCATCCGTCAATTCGGCAGATGGTGCAATTTCCGAGACGACCTTGCTCAACGCATTTGCAGAATCGTGATCTTCAGGCTCGGTTGATAGTTCCTTATTTTCCTCATTTGAAATCGCTGTTGGCTTGGATTCATCATCCACATTTGGCAATGGTCCTGTAGCTGGGTTCTCGACATGCTCCTCGTCGACACTGGTATCCTTGTAATTCTCAGGCTCGGCTATATTTTGATCACTGTGGCTGGGTACTGGGATGGCTTCCAAGTTCTCCGCACTATCCTGTTCCTCCTCGTTGACTTCTTGGGAAACAGACTCAATGCTAGTGGTTTCCTCAGCTGGTGCCATGACTTCGTCAATTTCCTTGCCGACCACAGGCTCTGAAAACCGTTCTTCGGACTTGTCGACTGGTGCCGACTCAGTTAAGTTCTCCGATTCGGGTGAAGTTTCAATAGCTGAAGCCTTGGAAACTGGAGCAGGTTCTTTGACTTCAACTTCTTTAGCATTTTCGGATGGCTCGTCATCGGTGGTAAGAATTTCCTCGTGGGGCTCCTTTGGGGACGATTCTTCTTCGACAGTCTCGGAAACTAGACCTTCCGTTGTCAGAGTAAGCTCTACAGCTTCAACATCCTTGGCTATTGGAGCCACCGCTTCATCGACGGCCAAATTTTCTTCTAATTTCTCTTCTGGTTGCTTTGGGGTTAAGTTTTCTTCCACTATAGCGGGCGCACTCTCAATTTCGGGCTCGACATGGGCGTCTAAAGTTTCGGGCACGGCCATCATATTCTCAGTTTCTGGCTCATTAGGAATTGATGCTTCCTCTATGTAAATATGCTCGTCATTGTTTGGCTCGGGAATTTCGGTCGTGTCTTGAGCATCATCTTGGGGTGTCAAGGTATTTGAGTGCTCTTTCAACTTCTCATTCCCCAAAGGCTCTTGATCGGGCGTCGCTATCTCAGAACTTGGAACTTCTACAAATTGCTTGACATGTTCGGGTTCATTGTGTTCCTGGACTTCGGTTGGACTACCAGGTTCTTCCGTCTTGACGTCGTCGTGAAGTATGGAAGCTTCCGGATCCCCTTCCAATTTTTCGTGCTCCGATGGTTCTTCATTCGCCGGTGCTGCATCGGAACTTGGGATTTCCATATCGTCCTGATCCTCTTCGGATTCCTTAGCCTCCTGGGCTTCTTTGGTCTCGACGTTGCTATGGGGTGCTAAGGCTTCAGAGTGCTCTTCCAATTTTTTATTCTCTGATGATTCTTTATTCGCAAGGGTGGCATCGGAACTTGCGATTTCCACATTATCCTGGGTCTGCTCAGATTCCTTGTGCTCCTCTTCCATTGGCTCGGCTTTCTCAATGGGAGCTGGACCCGACTCAATGGCCTCTGGAGATTCATTTTCCGTTTCGATTGGCTCAATTGTTGGAACTGACTCCTCGTCGTGTGCTGGAGGACTCTGATCCTCAGCATTTACCTCGAGCTGTTCATCTGGCGTTACAACTGCATTCGTCTCATCAGCTGTCAAAGGACTCGCTTCTTCGACCACCGCAGATTTAGAGCCATCTTCCTGAATTGCTGGGATTTCGGTTGCCTCTGATATATCTTTCGAGTCAGAAACATCAGCAACTGTCAAAGCAGAATTGGCTTCCACTTCTTCGTGAACTTGCGCGACTTCAGCGGGCTCCTCTTCGTGTCCCTCGACTTCGTGAGAAACAGAAGGCTCCGCAATCGCCTCTTGCTCAACAGCCGAGTGGTCACTTGGAAGCTCGTCCGAAGTGTCTAAAGCCGGTCCACTTTCTTCCGTTTGTAGAGCATCAATATCCGCAGAGCTTTCTTCCTTCGTTTCCGAAGAAGCGGTAGCGACGGGCTCTTCAAGCTGCCCTGAAACCAACTCCTCGACAGCTGGTTCGTGAGATTTTGGTAATTCCTCATGAACTGGGACATCATGGATGTTTGTACACTCTTCGACTTGAGGAACACGTTCTTCAGCGACTTCTAAAGACTCTTGCTCTATTGGAACCTCTTTAGAAAGGGTTTGCTCGTCTTCTTTTGCCTCGGCGTCATGGGCATCGAGATGAACTTCTTCCTGCTCTAGCAGAATTTCAGGAGCAATTTCTTCAGCTATCGACTCATCCGAGATGGATTCTGTCTCCACTGGCATCTCACTTTCCCTCGGGGAGTCCTCGAAGCTCTGGGATACTTCAGAAGTTGGCTCTTGCCGCGTTGGACTCTCATGGGACTCTTCGTGGTTTGCAGCCTGGTCGGCCTCTGGGTGCGATGTCTCCTTCACTTCTTCTGACTCGGTGCTTAGATCTTGCACGTGTCCGGAAGATTCTTCGACATTTTCCAGTTCAACCACATCGTGGGATTGCTCTTCGATTTCTGGCTGCGATGTCTCCTCTACTTCCTCTGGCTCGGTGCTTGACTCTTGTGCATGCTCGGAACGTTCCTCGAGGATTTCTGGTTCAACAGACTTGTGGGATGGCTCTTCGTTTTCTCGAGGTTGCTCATGGATTAGTTCTTCCACATGAGAAAGTTGTTCGGTCTCATTCTTAGGTTCTGCTCCCTCGGCAAGATCATCTTGGGCCGGAATCGAAGACTCATCAAGGGTTTCTGTTTCAACAGCTTCGTGAGATAGCTCTTCGACTTCTGGCTGGGATACCTCCTTCACTTCTTCTGGCTCGGTGGTTGACTCGAAATGTCCCTCAAGGATTTCTTGTTCAATGGACTCGTGAGATGGCTCTTCGATTTCTCGAGGTTGCTCATGGCTTGGTTCTTCCACCTGGGAATTTTGGTTGGCCTCGTTGAGTTCTTCATCCTCGGCCTGCTCATTTTGGGCCGGAATAGAAAGCTCCTCGAGGGTTTCCGGTTCAACAGCTTCATGGGACGGCTCTTCGACTTCATGAGGTTGCTCCTGGCTTGGTTCTTCCACATGGGGAAGGTGTTCAGCCTCGTCCTTGACTTCTTCGGCCTCAGCATGCTCATCTTGGGCCGGAACTGAAGACTCCTCGAGGATTTCTGATTCAACAACTTCATGAGATGGCTCTTCGACTTCTTGAGGCTGCTCATGGCTTAACTCTTCCATATGAGGAGCCTGCTGGCCCTCGTCCTCAACTTCTTCGGCCCCAGCGTGCTCATCTTGAACCGGAATCGAAGGCTCCTCAACAATTGGGTCTTCTTTCACGTCTTCCGGAGTGCCGGCAACGGCATGGCTCACTGTCTCAAGTGTTGGAACTTGGTGCTCCAAAGCCTCAATTACTTCGGT
Source organism: Cudoniella acicularis (assembly GCA_013054445.1). Taxonomy (NCBI): domain Eukaryota; kingdom Fungi; phylum Ascomycota; class Leotiomycetes; order Helotiales; family Helotiaceae; genus Cudoniella; species Cudoniella acicularis. The sequence goes on from JAAMPI010000321.1 coordinate 29,705, forward strand.
ATTCTGATCCTGAGGTTCCCCCGTATCGTCATTGGGTGTGACCTCTTCCTTTGGAACGGAAACTTCATGTTGTTCAGCTAAATCAGATTGAGATTCGTGCTTCTCTTCTTCTTGCTCGGCTTCTTTCGCAACAAGAGACTCTGGATTTAATTCTTCTTCGGGGTCTGATGGCTCGTGGGCAACTTGCTCAATCACGGCGGCTGAAGTTGGTTCATCGACGCTAGGCTTCGAATCACTCATTTCCGATTCAATAATGGCTGAGTCTTCCGTAGGTGCTTGGATCTCTTCCCGGGCCTCTTTCTCAACCAGCGACTCCAGGTTTGATTCATCCTCGGTGTTTTCGGCTGTTGCAGACTCGAGAATAGGGTCCTCAATATTGGCCGCCGAGTTCAACTCATCGGTGGTGGGTTTCAAATCGGTGCCTTCGGATTCAGGATCGATATCTTTTTCAACGGGCGATTGAATCTCTTCCTCATTCTGGACAGAAGTGTTGGCAGTCTCCACTTCTCCGTGTGACTCTGAGATATCCTCAAGGCTGGCCTCCAAGTCATGGTCTTCCGCTTCAGGTGCGACTGACTTTTCAACGAGTGTTTGAGCCTCTTCCTCGCTGGAAACAGAAGTATCGGGAACCCCGACAGGTGCAGCCGGCTCAGAAATATCCTCAGAGATGGCTTTCAATTCGGTGGCTTCTACTTCAGGGGCGATTGACGTTTCGACAGGAGGCTGGTCCCCGCATTCTTCATGGGCAGAAGTATGTGGGGACTCCACTTCCTCAGCTATTTCGGAGACCTCAGGGCTAGTCTTTTCTTCGTGATTTTCTGGCTCGTCGGGTATAAAATTGGTTTTATTCTCGCCGTCAAGGCCTTGGTCGGTATCAACTGACTCTTCGGTAACCGAAGGATCCTCAGCATCATTTTCGCNCAAAGTTTCCGGGGGTGTGGATTGCTCTTCAACGGGAATGGCATCCTCGTTGGTTGCCGACTCCTCGACTGCAGTATCCTCACCATGGTGGTTTGGCTCTTCGTGGTCTGCAATTTCCACCAGTGCTTCGACGGGAGTAGCCTCTTCGGTCACAGGGGCTTCTTTGGCAGCTTCTTCCGTCTCAGGCTCCACAAGTTCAGTATCCTCGGGAGTCCAGGTAATGGTTTCTTCGTGGTCTGGCTCATTATTCGAAGGGTTTTCTGGAGCTTCTTCCAAAGCTGTAGCCTTTTCCTCCTCCGGTGAAGCACTTTCAACCGGCTCGGAATGCGGTTCAGCAATATCATTCTCCAAATTCGGTTCTTTCTCGTCAGAACCGTTGTGTGTAGTTGCCTCGGTATCATTCACTGACGAGGGCATGGTAGTCTCTTCGACAGCAACAGGGTCGCGTTCTTCCTGTTCGGGGCTGCTCTCTGGAATTGCGGTTTCCAACCCTGGCTCGACTTCCTTTGAACCATCATGTTCAACTGTATCGGCTTCATGTTCTGGGGGAGATAATATGCTTTCTTCAACAGTAGCTGAAGAGATGTCTTCCTGTTCGGGATGGCTGTCTGGAATGGCGGTTTCCAAAGCTGGTTCTAACTGCTTCGAATCACCATGTGCAGGTGCATCGGCTTCGTGTTCTGGTGATAATGTGTTCTCTTCGATGGTAGCTAATGGGGTTTCTTCCTGTTCGTGATGACTCTCTGCAATTTCATCACCATGATCTGCCTCCAGCTCATCCGGGTTGTTCTTCTCACTTGTCTCATTCTCAAGTTCCGGCACAACTGCCTCCTCCTCAAACTCGACCTCGCGAGCAACCGGAGCCGCTTCAGAATCCTGACTCGAATTCAATTCATCTGCTGGAGGTTCCAACTCAGCATTTTTTTCCACTTCAGGTGCAGTAGCACTCACGTCTGGAGTCATCTCTTCGACTGCCTCCGCGGCCTCAGTATGCTCGAGGTGCCCGTTGGTTATGCCATTTATTTCGGGCTTCGTCCCGTTAGCCTCTTCGGTTGGTTTTAGCACATCAGGTGGTTCAGCGGACGCTCTCCCTATTGTCCTTGCTCGACTTCGGAAACCTATTGTTGGGATGACAGATGGTCCGTTGAGAACCGCATCGATTTGCGCATTGATTTCCTGCCGACCCAACCCATTAGTATTTCGCCCCGATGACCCCAAATCGGGGTGGAAGCAATACATACCCTTCTCTTCTCATCCAATTCTTGCAACGTCCTCTTACCTTCTTCCACCTTTCTCTCCATCTCATCCTCCAATTTCTCGAGCTGCTCTTCCACAGTATCCTGCAAGGTCTTTTGTTGTTCCTCGAGCTCGGCCTGCCGCTTCTCATCCTCTTCTTCCTTCAACCTCTGTCGTTCCTCCTCTTCCTGTTGAATTTTGGCCCTCCGTTCCTCGTCCTCTCTCCTCCTCCTTTCCATTATTTCTTCTTCTTCCTGCCGCCTTTTTTCTTCCAACTCTTTCTGTTCTTTCTCCCTCAATTCTTCAAGTTGTCGAATTGCATTCTCATGGACAGCTTTCATCTTTTCGATCTTCTCCTCCCGCTCCTTCTCAAGTCTATTCATTTCGTCATCGTGAGACTTGGTGTCGGAAAGTGACTGCACGCATTTGTGAATCGAGTCGATATTGTCGTGCATCTGGGAAATCAGCTCCCCGACATCCGGAGAGTCTGCCATGATTGCAAACTTTGGCGAGCCGCCGTAAATCAAAGGAAGAAGTAGGTTCAGCCAAGCGTTGAGATGGGACACTTAATCGTTTTCAAATATGAGACAAGTATTGCAAGCTCACAATGACCCTTCTTGAGATTAACAAAACAAAAAAGAAAGAACCCTTGAGCTTCGAGAAAAAATACTTCAGATGAAAAGAGTATGTAGGCCAGCCAACCAGAAATGAGTCTCAGAAAGGACCAAAGAAAGGACAGCGAACAGCAAAGCAACAGAGGACGAGCATTAATCAATGGCGAAATGCCAACGTGCCAACGATGCAGAACCACGATCTGCATCCCGCTAGAAAATGAAGGGATACACATCTATTCGCGAGGCCAATGGTGGAGCCGGAGCGTTGGCGCTGCATGACACTCGTCGTTTCAACGAGGATTGGATCTTCATGCTTCATTTGTTTTGGTTCGTGACAGGTTCGCGGCTTGGAATGTCTTGCGAGGAACTACTCCCATTGCCCAAGAGAAAGAAAAAGAAATTGTGTCCTTGTTGTTAATTGATGGAATTAGAAGTCGAGTATCGAGTTATTTTTGCACACGTCACTATGAATGAGGGGTTGTGAGGTGATGTTGTGAGGGGGTTGGGCACATCCATGCTCGCTAAGCTCCCAACGCATGATGTGGGTCGGAATCTCCCCCCTAAAAAGGCCCGTGTTTGAGAATGGTGTTTCTAGCTGATTGGTCCATGCGAGAAATGTATGGCATTTCTGCACTTCGTAATACCTCGGGTTCGGCAGAGAGCAGATCGATAACATTTCCGTTGCTGAAATTTAATTGCCAAAGTTTCCTGTTGGTATGAGTGATTGTTGATTCGTGCTGAGTGTTTTAGTTTAGCTTTGTGGCAGCAATTTTGACAGCGAATTAAAGTTCAGGAAGTGGAGATATATGATCATATTTATTACTTCCTGCTTGACGTCATTCCTCGAGTGTTCACAAGGTGCCAATGTTTTGGAGTAAACAAAAACAAAGAAAATTTTTACTGCGGAGATATCATTGCCAAGGTTTCCTATCAAATCATTTCATTGTTGTCTTTCTTCGTTGATATATGGGCTTTAGGACAGCTCTGACGGTTTCCGATATCGTCTTGTCGTTTCGCGTATGCCTACTTGCTATTCTCGTTGGCTTACGACCAAGTGGTCTCTAATCCTCCTTCCTTCAGGGGCTCAGGTGTCTACGAATGATTTCCCCATGCCCATGTTGAAGTTCTCTACCCCTTAACTCTGACATTTTAAACATCTCTTGGCTCCTGTATTTCCCAGTATCTTGAGCTCACAAATATGCAACTTGTTGTTTGAAGTGTTGTGACAATGAGGTGCACTTCATCAATACAAAATCACACTCTCTACTTCCTTCCCACTCCAATAACGGCCGTTCCCACCAGTTGTGACGGAGTCGTAGGATGTTTCGCCTTCACATACCCAATCATTAATTCAAGTGTCTCCCCCCTTTCCGCTTCCGTCATATCCCCCGTGAACTTCGCCATTCCCGGAAACCTCTCTAAAATAAACCTGGCCACCTCCTTATAATTCTCAAAAGGCATATACCCCTCCACCTTCATAACACTCACATCTCTAAATCCAACAGCCTCAAACTCACCACGAACCCCTTCCTCCGTTCTCCACGTTGGTGACATTGCGGGAAAACCTTTCCCTGGACGAACTTTCCCGGGGAAAGACATGAGATCTTGCTAATCACTTCCTTGCCACAAACTAGCGACGAAAACGCCATCGTCTTTCAGAGCGCGCTTTACTTCTCCTATGACTTTTCTCGCTTCAGGAATAAGGAAAATGTTAAAGTGTGTGCCTGGCAGCCTGAGGCTACTATGGCACCCAGCACGTGCTTTAGGGCACGTCTCACNTGTAGTCTAGANANNTGGCCCGACGACCTGATCNTTGATTCTATANAGTTGATAATATACTTGATTTACCCNAATTGAGCCCTCCGNACGATCCCTGTGTNNCTATTGCTTGTNTTGATGATACCACTCATCCGACCAGCTAGAGTCGACCAAATCNAATACGCTGCCCTCATCACTCGCAGATCCGTGCGTCAAAGCAGCCTCAGAATATATGCAGATCATTGCAAAATCTCGGCCCTCTCCTTGCGGTTCTAGAGAGAATCACACTAGCTAGCTGCTGCCATAGGATCATGGTTGGGAAACTCATTGGAGAGGGCCATGAGCCATCCATCTTTCGATATCTGGCTGGTGGTACTGCGAACAAACTCTGGCCGCAGAGTCTTGTCCGTCTCGTGTGTAGGTATATCCATACGAGCTTGTTATATTGCAGGTAGTCAAGTCGGCGGCAGGCTACGAGGCTGTCATCGCCACAGGCTGTGGAGACCTCAAGTTATTTAAACTTGGACATTTCCCTTGTAAGCAAGACCTCATCAATCATTATCCTCATTCAACCTCATCCATAATTACGCTCATTCATATATCATTCTTTTCAATATCCCGTCTACAATCAAGTCCTCCACGGTCTACACTCCCTCTACCATCATGTCTGGCCCAATCAAGTCCTCATTAGCCAAAGCCGTTGCAGCCATCAAGGAGCCTGCTTTCCAAAAAAAGCACTGAAAGATTCGTCGAAGGTATCGCCGCTAAGGTCCCAATCATCACTGGAATCAAGTTGAACGGATCCCGGCCCCATAAATCTCATGACGACCCGGCTGATCCTAAGCCCGTCATATCCTTCGCCCTCTACAAATCGAACAAGCTGAACAGCCGGAATCGTGTGGGAAGTGGTCACGTTCACGATGACGGCACTGGACATGTCAATTTCCCCTCCAAGTACAAGCAATATCGTGCCATTACGGGGATGGAGTACAAACCTCCGAACAGCGGCACGTCTGGCCAGTCTAGCTCTGGGAAATCGAAGTCAGGTGGCTCCGACCTCACATGGAGGACAAACGAGCAGACCAAATATGCAGAATGGTGGGACGGCACGAAATGGGTTGCAGGAGATTGGTCTGACGAGTATCAAAAATGGTATGCTTATTACAATGGCGAATGGTACTATTGGTAATATCCCGCATGGTATTTGAGAACATTTGGGTTTGCGCGGGTCGCGCTTCCTATGTACTTGACTGCGTGAACTACATCTATATCTTTTCATCCTGAGCTTCCTCAAAAATTAGTTAAGCTTATTTGAATATGTACTTAAATGTCTGTAGGCAGAAATTAAGCTGCCACCTGTCCACCTGCGCGAGGAAGCCTACTCGCCTCTAAGCCAGACCATATTTCAGCGCGTACGTATCGCAGGCCGAGTCCTGCCAGGGAACTCGCCCTCTTTCTTGTATGCAAGTAAGCGCTGCTCGTCTAGTGCTGACCATGGGTATGCATCCTCGTGCCCGAAAGCGCTTGTCCGGCCTCGTTCGAGTCTCTATCATCACCGCTGCTTAACGGTTCCGGCCCTGGCGATGTGGTAGCCCCGGCGTCAACGGCATTGCTATGCCTGTGTCGGACACCCGCCGTGTCGCCATGGACAAGAGAGAATTCTGGCCTGTCATGACCGACTCGGACTACTGCAGTGAAGGAGGTCTGGTGGAGAGTACGGACGGTATGTAACCTTACTCAACGTCGGCTGGACGGCTCTAAACGATCGGTCAAGGTTGCCGCAGCCAGGCGACATATCTGTTTAAGATACTGAAAGAGGGCACAGTTTTCGACGTTGTTGAGCTATTCGGAGGCCGGCCAGTCCCGTGTCTAATCATCCAAAAACTATGTACCTACTTGGTTTGCTCTACAAGGCGTAGAATGTACTTCAAGGTTTTCAGTAGCCGGATTCGCGGCCCTCGTAGCTCTGTCATTCGAACCCTAGCATCGATGGGTTTCTCAACACCTGCTAACTTCCATGGCTCTCGCCGGGCGATGACTATTCGTCTTTGGTTTTCAGCAATCATCTTGCAAATTGCTAAGAGGATTGTATCATACGGGCCACCTCTTTTGCCATCTAATATCCCGTGATCCAAAATGTACCTTCGAACGTTTGCTAAACTGTCGAGTCGTTTTCCTAGCTCAAGGTGTTCGTCGAGGAGATCGTAGGAGACTGCGATTGCGTCTGGACTGAATATCTTAATATGCGTCTAGATGAATCGCAATTGTCGGTAAAGTCCCTTCAATTTGTTCTTGGCTTTCCGGATCAGGCCATTAATGCCTGAATCAGACAGCTTTCGGACTAGAATCTCGCTATCTTGGTCTATAATAGTTATTATAGATTCTTAGAATGGTCAGCGGCAAGAGCTTTAAAAGAGACAAGTTCTTACTAGTATTCCCGAGCGGAGAAACCATTTGGGCAGGAGAAAGAGTGACAACAGCGCTGAAGCCGACCTCTATACTACTCTCACATAATAGGCAACGGTTATCGCCCGAGCTTTTAGCCCAACGATCAAGACAAGCGAGATAGTATATATGTCCTACCACGATCAGAAGCGGTTAGAGATTTGGCCGGATAACTTACTACATGCTATACAGACTTGAAATGCTTCTTCGATGGATCCTCCTTAAGAAACAGCGGCGAAATTGTTAATAGCCGTTGCTATACAAATGCCACACTCTAGCTCAAATCCCTGAGGGCATGTGGACAGCGTTGATGAAAAAACTTATGTTTAGGGCATGAGACCCCCTCAATCACATCTGTGAGGTTATTGAGTTTGTCGCCATTCGCTTGAACAGTCTCTACAGACAACCTGCAAAAAGTCAGGTCAAATTTACCGCGACAGACGTTGACTCAGAATACATACGCAACCATAATGTGAATAGATGAATATGAAGGCGCTAGAGTCGTCGCCAGTCTTGAGTGTATGTGAACAAATAGCACATTATCCCGAGCTAGTATTGATGATCGTAGGCTGTAGGGGTGGTATTGATGGTGCTTTGACAGGAGAATAGCACCTGATCTCTGTTGTCAAATCAATGACTTTACATCATCTACTTGAGGCTGATGGTAGAGAACCGCATTTAAACTCCGTTGTCAAATCAATAACTTCACATCGTCCGGATACTGATAAAGGCATGGTGGAGAAAATTAAGTACCTTAGAGACGGCAAATGCTGTATGTGCGAGAAGAGTAGAGGGAAAGTGTAGAGGAGAGGTTCAGTGGGAAACAACCCAGGCGAATACTTCATAGCTATGTAGTCGACATTGCATGCAGCTAGTGAGTTCGCAAGTGATGGTACTCGCATGAATCTGCCTCGTTGCTGCGCTCGAGTACGCCTCCGCAGCTTTATTAACCCCGGATTACATGAATCCGCCCTTCTCGCTGCATTTGCGTATCAGCCCTTCGCAATGCGCTTGCAATCGTCAAGTATGCCAACTCGGTTGCAGCAATCCTGGATTGCATGAACCCGCCCCTCGAGCTGCAGCTACACGAGCGGAGTATGCCTGCGCCGTCTCCGTGATTCTCGAGAGCAAGGTCTTCACCGCCCATTTGGTAACATTTCTCCATCATTCAGCCCACGCATATCCATGCATGAGCCGCCGTCTCTTGTTGGGTGATGGAAACACAGCCAAGGGTTGCATAATAGAACCTGTGTCGAGACACAACGAGCGACCTCCGCTGCGCAATCTCGAAGTGAGTCCGCATGAATACGTCCAGCACACGGTTGTGTGAGATTTCTGTTCCATGTATTACTAGCTGTTGGATCGCGCATGGTACCGAGTCCACATCGAGCGAAAGCTGTTCCCACTTTCCTAAGGCGGTAACCTTCCGAATAAAAGCCTTCGTATATCCAAAATCCTCTAATCAATGCAACTTTGCCACTGACGTAATTCTGCCTCGCCATGCTTTGGAGTTCCTTGGTACGCAGGAGGGGATCTTGATACAAACCCCTCCCTCGTCGCAACTCTGCCACTGAGTGAATCACTTCAGTGGTACTAGCCCTGATCTGCATGAAATTCCCAGTGACGCAAGGCAGACCAAAGCCGTACCATCCCTTCGGCGCAACTTGATCCACGCATAAATCCCAACTGCTCGGGAACCATGGAAATTCCGAGACACCTCTATCAGTGCGATTTGCCGCCGAGATGTCTCTGCCCCATGTTGCTTGCGCGGCTTCCAGCTGAACCTGTCCATGGTCCTTCCCTTGGAACAGGCTCGCCGTTGCATGAATCTCACGACAGCCAACAGGCACACTAGTAACCGCAAACAGTTTCGTCAAAGCAACTCCTGCTGCTGAGGCGATTCTGCCTTGCCTTTCCTTGCCCGCATGAAATTCTCTGCCGCTCGGGAAGACAGAACTTTGGTATGGACCTTCCCCTGATGTGATTTCGCACCAGCGCGAGTCTCATCATGACTATTAAGCGCACCAGCTATCGTAACCCTCGATACAACTGCCGCACTATGCCTTGTTGCGCAGTCTCGCATGAATAATACCTTGCTCAGGGAAAGCATCTGGTGGCGTTAGATGAAGGGTAGCATGCTCATGGGGAGCGCCAAACGTTGACTCCTAGAATTTGTGTTATCCTTTTGACCTTTTGAAGCCGTACAGAATCGTCAATCGACTATCATTGAGATGCAGTATTGTGTGTATTTGGAGGTGATTACTTGTGGCAGAAAGGAGTTGAATGGGTGGTTAACAGACTGACGCTGTGTTAGTGTACGAGTGAGGTTGAATCTGACGTTCGGTAAAGTTGGGGATGCGGCCCTACCTGACAGGGGTCCAAAATCGGCCCCTGTGCGGCATCCTCGAAAAGGTGGGCAGGGGAGCCAGAATCAACTCCTTGCTCAACGTCATCACGATTTTGGTAGGTTGAAAGAGGCATAGCAATATCTGAAAATATATGATAGGGAAACTGTAACCGATTCTGAAAAGGGGCCAGAAGAGGATCCCCTGAATATGATCCAGCTGACTCATTAGCGTGCTCAGGACTCAGGGGCTCAGCTCAGGTTAGAGCAGCGACAGCTCAGGTCTAAAGACGGAAATGGACTTTGGTAGAGTCAATTGTCGTCCAAGATTATAGAGGTTAGAGTCGGTGAGCCGAGGTCTCGGTTGCTTTTAGCGAATTTCAGGGGTCGACTAATAGCATTCATTCATTAATTTCTATTTATAGGTATGCTGGACTTAATGGACTTCGAAGGCTATTAATTATCCATACTCAGTAGTTGATTTAGATCTAAGCTGTGATTTATTGATCACGGAGCACTGCATTCATCATGGATTTTCCCTCTTTAAGCTACTCCTCTAATCAACGCATGAATTATAAAGGTTTTATGTTTCTCGCAGATATAAATGAGAATTATGTCGGAGTTTTCTATTGGAAGGTAGAGGGATGAGTGCTGGTACGGGTGTATGTGCAGATGAATCTCCCCATAACACCGAACATTAGTGATTCCTCCCTGACGCAGCACTACTGCTGTGAAATGTTCACCATCCAGCAGACTTGCCACCTGCAATCTTCCTTTTATCGACCCAGTAGTGCATTTATCCTTTACATGAACCTTGGTGTAATCCCTTCGTAACGCAACCTTATGGCCGCATGAATCCCATAATATAATCAACCAGCGAACCAGTTATCCCAATTATCCGTTATCCAACTAACCGCTAAGATACAACTAGTATAAACCTTTTCCTAATGTAATTTCACATTTACGTGAATATCATTATATACAGGAGCTAAACCCGTTAATAAAGCACCTTAACCTTTTCTAGGTAAAGCAAAAACTAAGAGAAAAAGAAAAAAAAAACACACGAGTAAAATATAATATCAAAAGTTTTAAAATAAAAAGGAATAAATTAAGTGCTACCGAAACTCATATTATAAAATCGCCCTTATAGCTGTACCTATAGGCGTCAAGGAGACGTTATAGAATGATAAGGCTAAGACCTTTATTACGTGTGCGTAAGCGAATGTAGAAGGGTTCACCCCTTAACCGCCTACCATGAACACCAAAGAATTTGAGATTTTTAAAAAGCTCTTAGAAATTTGTAAAAGCTCGTTAGAATACTATAAATGAGCCGAAAATAACGAATATCAAGTTATTTTCTCGATTCAGTAGAGTTGTCGTAATGAAATAATAAGTTAGGGGATTGTCAGGTGTAGACGGTTTAAGGGGTGAACCCTTCTAGATCCAAAATCGGTTCCGGAGGAATCTCAGTCATAGGGAAGCCAAAATGGGATCTGCGCATAGAGACAAGGAAAGTGTAACCGGGCCTTAAGGGAGCCAAGACGGGCCCCTTGGGTACTAAAATAGCATCTCAATATATGCTCATGCTGACTTTGCCGCTATCCGCTGTTACTCACCACTGCTCACCTGCATTTCACCTTCGCCTTACCTCTACCCGCCTTAGCTCACCAGCATTGCTGATAAAGCAGCCCTGCTCACCTTTCCGAACAGAAACAGATTTCGTGCAGGTGAGGATTCAGGTTCAACAACCAGGTGTTACTTGTCAATTGAAACAAGGTAATTAAACTTCGCCTATAAGGTTACATTCTATCACACACACACAAACACAAATATATATACATAAATCGAAATAGCAAAAAAATATTCCTTTAAGGCTTTTACCCGTGGAAGTAACTCTAGGTTATATAGTACATATCTTTGAGGATCTAGGTAGCGCTAGCTAAGAGAGGAAGGCGCGTCCAGCTGTCGAGGAAAACGCAATTCCTAGTGCTGAAAACCTGGTGCTGCGGGTCCATATATATAGCCTCACCAAGCATCCACCCATTCCACCTCCTTATTCTATAACCAGCAGTTTACTACTGAATAAATATATCTTTACCGCTGCCCTGACACCAGTAATTAGCTACAATTAGAATAACTCACACACATTAATCCAAGCGATTGCGAAAGATGCTATCACTGTGATAGGTATGCAGCTTCAAGACCGAGGTTATGCGCCTTCTCGAGACATAATTGTTCATTCTGATGCAAATTGTGTATCCGTGTGTATTGTTCCACGAATGATACAACCGTGAATCTTGATAGTGACTTGGAATATGCAGCGGTGAAGAGCCGTGTGTTTTCCCGTATATTCGTGTTTTTCCTTTTTGTCGCGGGTTCGAGGTTAGCTATTTGGCGCCTCTAAAGAATTGATTTAGAAGTCTGTCTTTGAAATTGCTTGCTTCTCTAATCAGAAATATACTATAGTAGCTAAGCATTCCAGGGTGCCCTTACATTAATCAGGGTTAAAAACCTCCACGAATTCCCTCCCTCCCGATTTCGTAACCCCTCCCTCCTATTTAGCTTTCTCATCTTTATTATTTATCGGTAAACATCTTTTTACATAGAAGTCGATAGATTATCCACAGAAAATTATCTACGATCAATCGATCCCCCTCAGCCTCTACTCTCCCTTATAAAAATCAACAAAGAAGTGCATCGATTTTATTTCCCTGCTGCAGCAATAATAGCATCGTTGTCTGCAGTGAAGGTGGTCCGAGCAGATTACACTCACAACGACCTCCTTCGATGATTTATTGAGCTCGTACCTATCTTTGCTTCCACCGATAGTCACTGTCGCGACTTTTACTCCTCATGTGTAAGTTGAAAAAAAATCGATTCTCCCCACTGACTGCATTAAAAAAAAAAATGCCCTAAAAATCAAACTTTCAATAATAGTCGCGCGTAGAGATTGTTCTAATTTCGATTTTTTTTCTAGGTCGAAATTCGTAACTGTTACACAAGTTATCACCGAGACTGATGTTATGACGGAAGTTGAACTAGTAACTTCGGTTTTGACTGTTGTGGCTTTGGTTCCTAGGGGAGGTCTGCTATCTGCTGGAAATGTCGCTGCGCCTTCGTGCTTTTCGTCAGGAGTGCTGTATCCTGCTGCTAGTATGTCTTCCGGATGTTCCTGCTGTAAGCATTCATTTATTTCATCTAAAGCCCCTCTCTCTACCTTGCTCTTCCCATTTTCCTACAGACTTTATGAACACAGGTACATATAAAAATAATATAGCTAACACATGTAAGATTATCATTTTTTATCGTTATAGCACTTGGCACCTCAGCAGTTCCGATCCTAATCTCCGCAACGGCTCCAACACAAACAATCAGCATAACCAGCACCCAAAGCCACTTCATCACTCAACAAAGCACCCAAACTCTCCAGCCCACAACCACCAGCACCACGACCTTCATTTCCGGGCCCACTTTCGCCTCCCCCTCCTGGTGCCTCATCGAAAACGCCACCAACGACTGCGAAGTTCACATGATTCGCTTCTACGCCGGCTACAGTTTCCAAGTAGCATTCCCAGACCCAGGGAATACCTCTGACCAATCCGCTACGGGCTACACTTCCACGACTATCTTTCTGGGCCCACTGCATGATGCGCAGGCTTTGCAGAGTTGCTTTGATTATACGCAGGCGGGCGGTCCCGCTATGTGGACGTTTTGGTTGGTGTATAGTGTTGCGGAGGCGGAGTGGACTTGTACTTCGTATGAGAATGCTTGGTCCGATGTGGCGTATATTAGTGTGCCGGATTCGGATATTGGGAGGGCGTATTTGTATTCCGCTAACTGAGTCCGGAATGGTGTCTTAAATGGTGGTGAAGCTAGATGGATGTTTGGAATGAGGACGGGGGGATCGAAGTTAAGTGCATAAGTAAGATTACGAAGGAAGTGGACGCAAGGACATTCGTTCCTTTGGGTTTCGGGAAAGTATATTCAGAGTGAGATTTGAACTTTGAGTTTCGAGAAAGCAATAATGACGGGGTTATGGGGACAAGAAATGAAAGTTGGGCTATGTGTGAGAGATTCGGCAGGAATGTGGCTTATAGTAATGTAGAATGATTAATGTATAGTGGTCAACAAGGGAAAATAACGATTAAATTAAATAAAATTAAATATAAATCTTGTTTTGAAATTGTTTACTGTGGCCTGCTAGCGTATGTTAGTTAAATGCCTTCACGACCAGAAGCACAAGACCCTTACACCCACACCACAGCAGCTACACCCTTACTTATCCTACCCTTAC
>JAAMPI010000322.1:0-43308 GCA_013054445.1 Cudoniella acicularis
GATATACCAACATTTGAGAATTTGGGATATCGATGAGCTGAAGATTGGGGTCGACTTGCACCCGGTCCTTGTAAACGTTGTTCAATTTCTTTAACGCGACAAGACTTTGCTTCAGGTCTTCCCCGTATTGTTGGCGGACTAACGAATTGGACTTTTGAACGTGGCTGATAATTGTTTCAAGCTCCCTGAGCTCGGATGCAACGGGGGCTGATTTGAGAGCCGCAGACTTCCTGGAGTGAATTTGCCGACTCGAAAGATTGTTAGGATGGGCACTGACTCGACCAATGCTTTGCGATTGAAAAGGCTTATCGTACAAAGTTGGCCCACTTTTTCCCACAAGTTGTAAAAGAGTAGGAATTTCTCCACCTCGGCAGCGCTCAGGAAGAATCTCTTGCTCTGGGATTTTCACAGAGCCATATTCTACCAAATCAGCCACATGGTGCTTGTCCAAGACACGTTGAACTCGAGAAACATATTCTGAGAGCTCATAGTTTTGGAACAGACGCAACCATTCTGGACGAATGGCTTCGAAAGCTTGGGTAACGTCAAACAAAACTGCGTTAGAAAAACCTTCAAGCGCTGGTTCAGTACTTGGCCATTGCGTAAGAAGGAAACGGGCCAAAGACGTGGTATCTTGATCCTGCTGCTGTTCATATGCGGTTTCCGCAGCCTCATACTTTCGACGTTGTTTGGCACTGAGATTAAAACCCAAGGTCGAGATGTTTTCTCCGTCGTATGGAATGAGTGAGGGTTTCATAAGCTGCTGGAGATACCCAACTTGAGGAGTTTGGTTTGATCTGAACTGTGAAAACGAGAGCCACTTCGGAGGGTGTAGCGTCTTCAGCTCGTCAAATATGGCGAAAGAAATCAAAGTCCTAATCACCTCCATGTCAACATCATGTCGAAATGCAACAGTTGCAAACAAAAACATTAGGTGGTGTGAGTTATCCCGGGAAGAGGCTCTACAGAGGTTGACCAAGGGACCCCATTCTGCGGCAAATTGAACATCGAGGAGATCGCTGAGAAGAACTTTCCCAAAAATAGTCCCATCATCGCCTTTAATAGTGGGCCAATTCTGCAGCATCTCAGCTAAATTTGCTGTTGAGGCCATTTTTGATGGCCAATTGCGAATAAGGCTTGTGCACTCGAGGGCATTGGCTCTAGCCTGGGTGTTTCGCAAACGGTCGCGTGCTGTATACTGAATATCCATGCCGGATTCCTGTCGCTCTAAGGTTACTGTGGGATTTTCATATTGCTTGCGTCGTAAAAGGCTTCGAATAGTCAAATGGAAATCTCCCGGTTTGTCCATATCGGGGTTGCTTTCAGTTGTTCCGGCATAAAACTGTGAAAGCTGCTGGGATTTTGTCAGAATGGTTTCAACAATTGCTCGAAACTCGTCGTGCTGGGCGGTAGCTGCCAACTCAAGGTCCCATATGGTTTTCTGCATGAGTTTCATGTCTTCGGGGTAGTATACACGGCGTGGGGTCAGATGAGCTATACAAAGCAGATTTGATATAGGCCCAGGAGTGAGAGGCATCCAAGGTTGGCAACAACCTGACCGAAGTATGTGTAGCGCTTCTTCCGTCCCCGTTCTATTTGTGAGTGTATCAGGCACCACAAAGGACGTGTATGCATGAAACTGAGCCTTCATATATAAGAGGCGAGGTTCAGCAGGGCAATCAAGGCGGCCAAGAACCTCATTGATAGAGAACTTGGCGTATGCTCCGACATTTTCAAGCCGAATTGAGACATGCATACCATGCCGCTTGTATGACATGGCACCAAGAGGCACGATAATACTCCGTTGGCGTTGAGGGATTGAATCCCAACCTTGAGTGATGTGTCTCATTACAATCATGCTCCTGAGTCCGTAATATGTTCCACAATCCTGGTTAGGATCAATCTCGGCTCGCAGTTGTTGACATTCGAGGAGATATCTCTTGTTCACCACAAAAGAGAGCTCTAAGCGGCGGAGTTCCACAGACAAAGTACCGCGGTCATGTTGGAACACCGTGATGTGAAAAGAGTACTCAAAATCTTCAAACATTCTCGCCACAGTTTTCCCCAATTGGCTTCTAGGGTCAATCAGTGTTACCCAGCGACGCTGTGCTCGACGCTGTGCTCGGCGCTCGTAAAAATCCAGAGCCCAGTTACTCTCTTTGAATCTCCAAATATGAGGCTGATTTCTAATCTGAATAATGCCAGTGTTCAGATCTAGCCAGTGAAAGCATCCATCCACTAGCGACGAGGGCAAGTCGAAATTCCGACCCCCACCAAATTTATCATAAGGGATTAATTCTAGCACGCAGCCTCGATAGAGTGCTCTAACGATCACGTCACCGTTCCGGTAAGCCAGGTGTATTTGGTGCTCTTCCATCTGGATTGCTAAAGCATAGTCCATCCCTGGGAGATTGGACGGGTATGTGAGAAGAGTCTGATTGGGAAACAGCCGTTCGAGAATGACCGATGTTTTGTATTTAGCTGGCAGCTGTCCTAAAGGAACACCAGCCACTAGAAGGTGGCCCTGCAATAAATGAAAGTGGATAGAGACTTCCTTTGTGTGGGTGGTCGGAGAAACAATAACCTCAACCCACCACTCCTCAGATCCACTCAGAAATTTTAATTGAGAAAATGTCCTGGAAGATCCGTCCTTTACACCATGCCAAAGTGTAGTGATGGAGGTGATGAGACCGTGTGGGTTGGATTGCAGAGACTGCTTTAAAACGTCTCGCATTCGGTACACCATCTTTAAATCTCGGATGAAGGCAGCTTTTAGAACTGTGGGTAACTTAGCGGGATCTGAGACAAGATGATCTTGGTAGGTGATCGAGCTTTCGATGTAACAATGTAAAGCGGCAGAGTCCAGTTGCCTGGAGCCATCAATATATATTGCAAATGTTCTTCTGCAAAGCAGAGCTGCGGAGAAAGCGTAGCTTGACAGTTTCCGGGAGGATTCCGCATCGGTGGCAGTTTGGATCTCTGTGCGCAGAGCTGTAATCCACGTAAAGGTGATGGCGCGCGCTTTTTCGAGAAGGCGAGTCGACTCCATTGAGATTCTGGAACCAAAATTGATCAATCGCAATGTCAGAGTAAGAATCGTCTCCATGCAATTTGTCTCCCGAAAATTAGTGCAGATAGAGTCTAGGCGCTGGCTAAGTTGTTCCAGTAATCTTTCACAGAAAGACAAATCCTCAAACACTGTATGAACCAATCCCAAAGGGTTGTTTTGAAATGTAGGACCAACCTGTAATGCTAGGTGCCAAATAAGCCGGGTCGTTGCCTCTGTGCTAAAATTTAAATGCGAAGAACCAAGCTCAATCAAAATCTGTGGCCATCGTCGCGCTTTGCCAGAAAACAAAGTTTGATATGCTAAGAACTCATGCACATTGACGCCCGAAGGACACTTCGTATGGCTGGCAACGATTGCGTAAGACGACGGCCCGTCTGTTCCCATAGCGAATTCCTGAGAGAACATCAACATGGATAGTGGTGAACTCTGGGGTATGATTAGTTGAGCGTGATGGGCAAATGTTGGCCTCTGTTTCTCTCGTCCCGGCCATACTTTAAGTCTAGAATCGAAATATCCAAGTTTTAATCCGTTTGGAAGACAGACATCGTCAAGGCCAACTGGAAAACGCGGATTTCGATAATGAGTGTCCAGGAAGGATTTAGTTGTAGATGCCAAAGTGAAGGTGCTCTTTCGTGTCGCGAAGCGCTGCAGTTGGGAATAATCCGAAAGCAAGACACGCGGCTCACGGTGATCCATTGGTGCTGTGGAAGATGATGCTAAACACCCAATTATTCTCCATGTTGCCTCTCTATATGCGAGAAAGGCTTTTGGGGCAGCAAGTTCAAAGACAACTGATTTAGCCAGCCATGAATCATATGGTAATGGATGCTCGTGAACATTTATCCTAAACCGATATGCCTTACGCTCGAGAAAGCACTTCAACAAGTTAGCACTATAGTTTTGCTGCAGGAGTAGAGAGGCGGGAGGATCCGGGAGGATGAGACATCCTTTCACTGTGGGGAATTGAGGAAGGGGCAAAGAAATAAGTTGCTTACTTTGGTACATTGTCTGACCAAGTGGATCCTGTTCTGGAACTCGTCGATTTCGTACAGGCATGAGCTTTCAGATATCTTCTTTGTAAGGCTCTCATATTCAAGACACTTTTCTTGCCACTCCTGTTCCTTCTTCGCGAATGCCTCTTGAGCCCCAGCCCTCAATTTCCGAATAGAGCTCTTGCAACTGTGGAGAATCATTCGATTCATTAAACCATCGCTCTGCGAAGCAGCCTCTTACTGGATCATTAAATATCGTCATTCGGGTTTTGCTCATAGTATTCCTGTCTTCTAAATAGGATCGAATCTCCTGTAGCCGGCGCATGTGGGGCATAGACTCGATTAAAAGGGGGTCCATGATGTCGGCGGGAAAGCCAGGGTTGTATCCACGCAACAATCCGAATAATTGAGTAGCATTTTGATCCATCTGACACCAGAGCTCCATGACTGTTAGCAGCATCATGCTTGTCTGCTCGGCGTTGGACTCATATGCGTCACCGACGGTGGCAAGGTATTTCTCAATCATATTTGCTGCTTTGATGCATAGCTCCTCACAACTTGTGCTAGAGCTTGGCGCGTAAGAAGAGTTGGTCTCAATATCCATCTCCATCTGTGAGATCAAGAAGTAACGACTAGCAAAAGCGTGGCCATGTTGCTTTATGGCTAACGAAATACCCAAGCCCTGATGGTTGGAAGATTTTGCCATCTGCGATGCCATTCGGGTGTGTCGGTAATCCTCGAGAACACGCTGTATATACTGACCGCTGTTTTGAAGCGTCAAGTAGAAGTGTTGTTCGTTGGCCTTGCGACGAAGCGGGAACACAGGTCGCAGATTGCGCTTCTTGAAATCGATCCATTGTGCTAGGATGTAAGCTTCTGAGTTCTTGATGACCCCGGTGAAGGGAGCTGCAAGAATCGAGAAGTGATAATCATAAACTTCCTTCATGCTGGGCGAAGTTCTTTCCCTATCGGTCTCTAATTTCGCCAGGCGTCTGCAGAGCTTTGTCTTTAGAAACGACAAGAGTTCTGGATGGAAGTGGTGTTGAACAAGTTCTTCGGAAAGGCTCGACAAAAGTTGGCACATGAAAAATTTGTAACATGCTCTGGCACTCTCTCCGCGAAGAAGGAAATGCAGATGACGGTAAATAGCTACGCGCAGGACGAGCCATAATGGGCACCGGCGCCATGGCTTCTCTGCGCCTTCAGTCCATTCGACTTGGTCACGGACTCGCTTGCGCAGAAGCACAGGGAACTTGCGAGTTCCATTTACCTCAAGTATGGCCATGAGCAGAGATGTGATTAATGAAGGGTCAACCGTGTCACGGCTCTCGAAAGCAAAGGATCCAGCTTTGCTCGTACGAGCAGCGAACCTCTTGATAGACTCCGTGCTTGCTTGACAGAGGAAGGTGGCAAGTTCGGTTTGAAAAGAGGCCATTTGGAAGGTATTATAGGAAACTGCAATCGCAGAGCCTGGGAAGTCCCATTCTAGGGCACCAGTTTTCGCAGCTAGGACTTCTTCAGACAGTGGTGATGACTCAAAAGCTTCAAAAAGTACGCTCTCTTCCGTTGCACTAGTGAGGACGCGAAAGTCAGTTCAACTTGTCTAGAAAACCCGCATGCTTCAACTTACTCTTTGAACCGCCGAATTAAGACAGCAGCATTCGCCTCTGTAACGTGTAAGATGAGCGTATCATTTGGTTGAAGCTGTTGAAACACAGTCCTGAGAGTGCTTTTGTTGAGTTTGCCGCCGGAATTTACTAGTTTACAGAGGTAAAGTGAACGACGCAAGGAATCCCATTGCTCTCGGTACTGGTCTTGGCGATCTCTCAAGATAATAGCCGCTGCTATGAGGCGTTCAACTAGAGCGTGCTGAAGTTGGTCGAGTTTTGCTTCTTGACGACCTGGAAGCCGCGGTGGAAACGCGATATGATTGTAGAGAGATTCCAATATTAAGGAAGAGCCAGAAGTGAACGTTGCCATCGTGTAAATCTTTGACAGGAAGGATTTGATGGTGTTGTTACATGGAATACATGAAAGAGAAGAGACTTGAGATTGGGAGTGTGGGGATCGAGTTGAAGCTAGGACCAAAGGTGAAGTTGAGAGTGCAAACAGAACCAACTGTTGGCGACGCTATGCCGCCAGCCGCCAACCAATCAGGAAAGCTGCTAGCCGAGACTCGTAGCCTCGCTGAAGCACATGATAATATGTTGAAGCTTCGTGGAATTTGTTCTTGAAATGTCGACTGCGACATTTTTTCGGAAGTCTGATTGAAGGCTTAAAGTTGATGATTGTCACCCCGCTGTGATGACCTTTCCCTTTCAACTTCGCTCATTGAAAGTAAAATCACGACTGAGGCTCAATTGATGCTGCAAGAGAGCCACTTGGTGAGAAGAGCGGAGGCATGAAGTGATTCTGATGAATCATTTCCATCGCCCGGCAGCCTGCAACTTCGAAACAGGGTTATGGGAATTCTAATTAAGGAGAGACAGAGAGAAACACTATCGGGAAGAGGTTGAGGAGCAATTCGTTTTAACTGTTGATTGGAGTATGGGGCTTCCCGACAGGTTGTCGCTGGTGGTGAATATAGCGACGACGTTGAAACCGGAACAGGTGCCATATCACGTGCTAGGCTGACTTGCTTCTTTGGGCCCGAGTACGACACTGTAAGTTTGTAGGTTCGGGGTTATCTCAGAGGAATGCTTGCACTTTTACTTCAGAGATACTTCAAAGATCGAGGTTGGTATTGGTTTAAACTTGAATCCTAGAGAGAAGGATTGACAAGTGTTGGTCGTTTATCTGCTCAAATAGGATTATCTATGCTTCAAAATGTAAATTTCGGCCAGTTATTATGGCACTTAACTTTAAGGGAGGAGGCTCCAGAAGCCTTCACAGGTTAACGCTTGGTTTTCCCCTCTTATACTGACCCGAAGAGTGAGGTTATCCAAGTCAGCAATCTTCGAGAACGCCGGGATCACGTGCCGCTATTTACTGTTGAGGGTTGCTTGAAGTAACTCAAGAAAACCCAATGTGATGAATGAAGTTTTTGTGCTGTGATTTGGCTTTATGGATGAGTTTGGGTACTTAGAATGAGAAGATCCCATTAAATAGAGTTCCGTCACGTGGCATACATTTGGGACCACTTTTTCTAGTTTTCCAGTTTCCTTTTTTTCGGCTTCTTTAGATAAAGATAAAATAGAATTTCTTTAGGCATAATTCTATAGGAGCCAATGCTGTTTATTTTAAAACCCATGTCTGAGTAGACTTGACTTGCTGAGACCAATTGAACGACATAGGGCCATCCTAATCTCAGGGCTCGAACCTGTTTGGCATGGGGTATTTTAAATAATAACTTGAGATTTCAAACTGAGTTGGCCAAGGTTTCGAGAGCATTTAGTATAGAGCTCTCTGCGTTGCGGATGTGAAGCAATAAGTGAAAACACTCTTGAATATAGAGTTTTCCACTTACAATTGTGGTTGGCACTTTTTGAGCTTCGATATTACCCATGAAGCAGATTTCCAACGGTATTTGGCAAATTTATACTATTTTGAGCTTCCATTATATTGTAGTTGTCTTTACATATTCCAGCACGCAATATTTTAGTTCATCAAGTACTCACAGCAGAATAATAATTCTGGGTGCGCAGTGAGCTCGCAGGAAGCACATCTTCAAGGCCAGAAATGGTCGATACAAGAGGATAATGAAGAAGCAAGAAGAGGTCCATAACCTGTTGATGACAGACGTATCGCTTTCGGCTTTATGTGCTTAAAATTTTACTTTCTCTTGGTCGAGCATGCGCATCGGTTTAAGAAATTGAGATTGGCAAAATGATGACGCCTATGCACCAGTGATATGTACAGTACACTTGTCATATCTACACCCAAACAGCATCAAGACCTTGATATTGATCACTTATGATAAACAAATCAGCACTTGTACGAAACCCCCACATCTGACATTTTCATAGCGAGTGAGAGTCTCGTTTGGGGTGCAACTTGCGCCCCGCAATTGCCGCGAAGAAACTTCAAGGAAGTCTTCTCAACCAATCAGCACTGTGAAGGCTCAAGATACAGTAAGTAGTAGCTGGATATCTGATCGAATGAGCGTCCAGGCTTTTCTAGGCGGAATCAAGATTTTGGAAAAATGCGCTAGCTTCCCACATTTTTCATTTTTATCCTTTACGCAAAATTCACCAACTTCCAAATAGAAATCTTGAAAGAGTTTCAGCGAGATCTTTCGTACTGAAACCATAGGAAAAAGAAATGTTTGAAAGTACAAGCATCTTCGGCTTTGCGGGGCCAAGTGACTTCAAATCACCGGGGTTCTCGGATAGAAGAGGAAGTCTTCCAGAAAACTCGTGTGCTTCCATTGCAGGGCGGGATGCTGGAAAGCCCGTGGTAGGGTGGAGATTGCGGGTAGATTGATTGCGCAACGCCACCAAGATGCGCCAGGGGATCAATTACGTAGCCCCGGAACGTCCCTCGTAGGTGTAAAATAGTTGGCACACTATCGGGAATTCTGTGGGGGCTTAAGCCGGTAATTTATCCACAGATTTAGAGATATTTGTTATCAGTACCGGTACTCTAAGGATGCACTACTACATCGAGAGCTCTAGGACTGCGTTCAAAAAAAGTCTCATAGTCTATGAGGAGCTTACCCTAGTTTTTTGGCACCCGGAAGCCTGCTCACGGCTGACCTCAACTAAGAAGGCAGTGCCGAATAGATCAACCTCTCACGTTTGGCCTTTGACCTTCCTCTTCTAGAGTAGTTCAGCTGGAAGCACGCGACTCCTGACGTCAGTCGACCGCACAGCTTTCCCGTGACAGACTGACGCGCTTCATTCAGGAAACCAGCAACTCCCAGTAAATTGTACTCTCGTCAAGCAAGGTAACTCCGACCTCGAATGGAAAACATATGATGATGGCAATGAAGTTGTGTGTATTTACTCCAACCGGTTGTTCTCCGTATCTTCTTCGTGCTCGCACATTCCCCCTCCAGGTTCCTTCCATGGATCCACACGGCCGTTTGCAGGGTTCTCCGGCGACCTTTTCAGGGTCTCATCAAACTCAATTATGTTTTCGAATCTTGTACTAAACTACACTCAGCCAATGGGAAACGGAGCGGATCATCGAATATTTGGATTAATTCCAGTCCACAAATCAGATCATGTTACAAGAGCTGGGGCGATCCATCTGAACCCGGGCCGACTAAGGACTAAAGACGGCCCCGCCGCCTTCCATCTCCTCTTCCAGAACGTTTCCTCTTAGAATAGTATACAATCCTAGGAAATCCACAAAATTACAAAGCTGTAATTGTCAGAATTGTCAGAATTACAGGACTTCAGAACGTGGAAGTAAGTTGTAGGATATCAATTCTGACCCTTATCTTTTCACTCAATACTAGGGCATGCACTTTAAGAAAAAAAAAGCCCCTGGAATACAACAGCCACCCCGATCTTAGAGCTACTCTTCACGGCTCGAACCTACTTGGAGATCGTACTGGGGCGGTTATTTACGGTCAAGGAAAACTGTCTCGAGATTGAAAATGTACCGGTTCACTTAGGGAAGGATCCGCCCCATTTTTACCAAGCCCGCCTCTATTCGCTGACTCGAGCATATTTAGGACGAGCGGGCGCCGGGCGCTACCTCTTATCTGTGGATCGACATTGTGAGACAATACCGGCGCCGTCGAATAGTGCATAAGCGGGAATCCATGGGCTAGGGGAGCGCTTCCAGGCTGCATGGACCGGGATTTGTCCACAATTAATGGGAAGAAAGCTTCTTTAGTGGGCAGATGCTTGCTCTCCTCGGCAGGGATTTAGTATAGTTTCGTGTTCCTCGGTCATTCCGTATCTTTGAGCCTCCACAGAATCTGCCAAAGTGTGGGAGCATCTTTCATGCCAAACTTCGTTTAGTTAGTTGAGAGTTCTTGCAAGGGAACCTGGGAGTTTCCATCCCCCAGATGGGAACTACTTAAGTGTTGTATGTCCCCTCAGTAACGAACGATCAAGATTCCATCAATCCTCCCTCTCACCCTTCGCGTGTAGAGTTATTCTTCATTCTTCTAATTGTCTTTTGAATACCTTCAAGATGTACGAATCAAAAGAGAAATATGATGGGGACACTGTCCTTCCAGCGTCGCCAACTACCGACATCGAGGTTGGCGAGGAAGACAAGCTACACAGGTCGTTGAAGGGACGTCACATGCAAATGATAGCAATTGGTGGCTCTATTGGAGCTGGTTTGTTTGTTGGTTCTGGATCGGCTTTGAACAGTGGTGGACCTGCCTCTCGTAAGTCTCTTGTACTCGATTTACCCTCCAGTGATCGAGCAATAGCTTGAAAGAGAAATATGCTGACTCCGCAACCTTCTAGTCGTGATCGACTTTATTATCATCGGAATAATGTTGCTTTTGACAGTCAATGCCATGGGTGAATTAGCTGGTAAGTTATTTGAATAAAGCGTTCAGCAATCACAAAATTACAGCCCTTCACAGCCCATTCATCCTAGCTTACAACACCACCGCTCTCTCTAACATGCTTGCTTCAGCTCTCTATCCCGTCGCCGGCTCCTTTTATACCTACTCTATTCGATTTCTCGATCCTGCCTGGGGTTTCGCAATGGGCTGGAACTATGCGATGAACTGGCTGATAGTTTTGCCTTTCGAACTTACAACTGCCGGTATCGCAATTGCATTCTGGACCGATCCGAACGACACAGGAACTCCTAGTGTCAATGTTGGCGTCTGGATTGCGATTTTCCTCGTCATTGTCACCAGTAAGAACAATCAGGCAATCATGGCAAGATCATAATATACTAACTCCACACTCTCTAGTCATCAACATCTTCGGTGTAAAGGGGTATGGTGAGGTTGAATTCGTACTTGGTTTGCTCAAAGTTGTTGCAATCGTAAGACTCCATTTTTCATCAAATACGTTGGAATAGGAACTGACATTTTCATTCTTAGATTGGTTTCATCATCCTCGGAATAATCATCGATTGTGGAGGAGTTCCAACTGATACCAGAGGCTACATTGGTGCCAAATATTGGCACCAACCAGGCGCATTCAGAAACGGCTTCAAGGGATTCTGCTCCGTCTTCGTCACCGCCAGTTTCGCATTTGGAGGTACCGAATTGGTTGGTTTGGCAGCTGCTGAATGTGCCAATCCAAGGAAGACGATTCCTAAGGCCACCAAGCAGGTCTTTTGGCGTATCAGTCTTTTCTACGTCATCTCTCTCTTCATTCTTGGACTTATCGTCCCATCCGACAACGACAGCCTTTCAAAGGCATCTGGCGGAAATACCAGATACTCTCCATTTGTTTTGTCCTTCCAATTGGCTGGTATCAAAGTCCTTCCTTCGATCTTCAACGCGATTATCACCGCTAGCGTTATCTCCGTTGCCAACTCGTGTACCTTTGCCTCAACCCGTACCATTCAAGCTCTTTGCGCAAGAGGTATGGGCCCAAGCTGGGGAGCGAAGGTAGACTCCAAAGGCAGGCCGTACGTCATCCTCATCATTGCCTTGTTATTTGGCTGCTTGGCATTCATCAACGAGGCACCCAGCGGATCCACGGTCTTCACTGTATGTATTTCTTGGATCATTCCAGTCGAATCCGTTAACTCCTATACCTTATGAATGAATTTAGCTACCCTCGATTTCGCCCGGGTAGCGATAATAACCGTGCTCACGCGAGGTTGTTGGCAGGGCCATTTATGCTGTATAGGAGCGGATTTGAAAAGTAAATGCTAACTTACCTTCACAGTGGCTCCTTTCTATCTCTGGACTTTCAAACTTCTTCACTTGGGGTTCTATCTGCGCCGCTCACATTGTGAGCTTTGCTTTCTTTTCCAAAGACTATAGCGCTGTTGCTAATTTGCTGGCAGGTCTTCCGACGCGCCTGGGCTTTGAATGGCCGAACCGTCGACGAGCTTCCATTTGCCGCTATGTTTGGTACCACTGGATCCTGGATCGGACTCGGTCTCAATATTCTCTGCCTCATCGCTCAATTCTACGTTGCCTTGTTCCCAATCGGTGGAAAGCCAGATGCGATGGCATTTTTCGAATCTTATCTTGCTGCTCCTATTGTTATTGCCTTCTTTCTCGGGCACAAAATTTGGTATAAGAACTGGACAATTGGGGTTAGGCTTGCCGATATCAAGATTGATGAGGGCCGACGTGAAATCGATCTTGATGCGCTGCGCGAGGAATTGGCTGCTGAGCGTGCCGAGAAAGCTGCTTGGCCAGCATGGAAGAGATATTGGGACTTTTGGATGTAAGGGAAACATGTAAAAAAGCAGTAGAATTAGTAGTAGGATACCCAAAATGTTGAAGTGTTGCGGACTCAGGAGTCTTGGATGAGGCGAGTCACGTGAAACACCTACCGCCGCACTGTCACTTTACTTGACCAACCTGATTAATTTCCGAATTCTATTATCGGAGTGTGCTTCTAAACTTTATATTTTCGATACCAAGGATAATGAGAAGAGCATTGTTGAAACTTCAATGGAGTACGTCACACCATCTACTGCTTTTCCAGGGCTCCAAACGCGGGGTATCACAACAAGGCGTATTCACGATGGCACTTGTCTCCAATGCGCGAAAAAATCTCGGCAATTCTTACGATATCGGTATCTACTTGTATCGATGCATGAAATTTAAAGTCTCAGAATCCGGGAACTAGGCGGAGCAAACTCAAAGCCAACGTTCGCGACGCTTCGCCGAACTATCGAATGCCTGCATAAAACCCCTCGTCCAATAATGTTGTAGTACGAGAAAATCCCGAGAGATTTAATGCTGTGAGGTAATAGGTCAAGGACGGTTTCAGAAAACAGAGGGGTGCGATGTTGTGTTAAGGTTAATTCTTAGTGAGCAAAAATTCTCCAGGCTCTTCCCATGTCTTTACAGGCTTGTTTTCAGGGTCTGCCACTGTAAATTAGCGACTGCGTCCCCTGAAATTGAGTAGACGGGGAGTTCTTAACCCCTAAACTTCAAAATACTTGCCTGAATTCTAGCGTGTTTCTACGCTGTTGTGGCGAAAACCTAGTGGCTGTGGCACGCGCCCATTTTCGTTGTGCTGACAAACCCATGCACGAAAACCATCAACCAACCTCATCTCATCAGCACCGCGATGTGTCATCGGCGATTGATTCTCTCACGATCGGCGACTCACCGCTTGAAGATATAAAATGCTCTTTCAAGATTTGCCTTCCTGTATGCCTTGTCGAGAAAACATTAGGACAGCTCCTTAGGCTCGTGGATATGCACCCCAGAATTGATTTCGCCCGGGGTGTTTATGCTGTGACCAAGTTGGGAAGGTCATGCATCGTCTCCAAACCAGCGACGCCACAGGTTGAACCTCTGTTGAGGGCTTTCAGACGTCCTGCTTTACGTCCTCGCATTCAGACGCGCTCATATCAGTCTGCCAGACCCGAGAGGTTACGATCCTTTGTCACGCGGCAAACCGGTGTCTTCCTTCTTGGAATCGTACCTCTTGGACTATGGATTGCTACACCATTTCAAACTCTGGAAGCAGAAGCACCTGACCACGACCTGTCACCTCAAAGCCAACCTCGAAAATTTCGCCTTGAAGAAGTCAAAGCGCACGGTCCAACTTCAGATAGACCATGGATCATCAGAGGAAACTCTGTCTACGATATCACGGACTGGATCGCTGGTCACCCAGGCGGAGAGGTGATCCTTAAAGCAGCTGGAGGCAGTGTTGAACCGTACTGGAAAATCTTCAATATTCATCAAAAGCAGGAAGTCTATGATATTCTAGAACAATATCGTATTGGATCTGTTGACGAACGAGACTTGATAAATGGAGAAGTCCCGTCAGATAGTATCGAAGATCCATTTCTTCAAGATCCGTCTAGGGATACTAAACTGCGTCTCCTTACGGATAAGCCCTGCAATGCCGAGACACCTGGGGAAGAGCTATCATCATTCATCACGCCAAATAGATTATTTTATGTTAGAAACCATATGTGGGTTCCCACAGTCGAAGAGAAAACCTACCATCTCACCGTGGAGCTCCCAGATGGAGAAGAGAAAACCTACACCCTTGAAGACCTCAAGAAATTCCCTCGCCACACAGTAACATCCACAATGCAATGCTCTGGCAATAGAAGGAAGCACATGACTGATGGCTATGCATCAACAAGCGGTCTGCAATGGACTGTCGGCGCAATAGGCAACGCAACATGGTCCGGTGCTAAACTCCGAGATATCTTGATCGACACCGGCTTCCCAGTCGACAACCCACCCTCTGACGCCAAACACGCGCAATTCATGGGCCTCGAAGCCTACGGCGCCTCTATTCCCCTCTCCAAAGCCATCGACACCTCAGGAGACGTCCTGCTCGCCTATTCCATGAACGGGGAGCCCCTCCCACGAGATCACGGATACCCCGTTCGCGTCATCGTCCCGGGAAACGTCGCAGCACGGAACGTGAAATGGGTTCAAAAAAATTTCCATTTCAGATGAAGAATCAACAAGCCAATGGCAAAGAAGAAACTACAAATCTTATCACCAACCACACTTCCCATAGGAACACGACCCAAGTATCCCTTAACAGTAACACACATATTTCTCGCAATAGTAAACTTCTGAGTTGCATTAAGAAACACAGTATGATGGACCCAATTATCCCTCAAAAACTCAGGGGACTTATAGACCTCATAAGTGAAGTCATACGTCCCGTCTTCCCTCAGAGCTTCGTGGAATTTCCGAAGCAATTGGAAGCCTCTCCCATACTCTTCTGGCGCTCGGTTGGGAGGGATGTCAGGGGTTAGGTCGCAGCATAGCGTTCGCCACATCACGTCTTCTGATGTTTGACCTGCAGGAACTTTGTGAACAGCTTTTGCTAAA
This sequence comes from Cudoniella acicularis, assembly GCA_013054445.1. Classification (NCBI taxonomy): domain Eukaryota; kingdom Fungi; phylum Ascomycota; class Leotiomycetes; order Helotiales; family Helotiaceae; genus Cudoniella; species Cudoniella acicularis. The sequence continues at coordinate 14,933 of JAAMPI010000322.1, forward strand.
CCTATGCAGTTCTCGATAGTTCGTTTCACGGCCAGTCCCTTTTTCCTCTGCTCCGTGTCCACGGTTGGGTCCATGTGGATCCTTTCTCGACCAGCGTAGACTTTGTTAAGTTCAGAGACGACATCGAATACAAAGCCTCGAACTGTCAAGACCTTTTTATCTTCCGAGATGGAGAGGATCGGCTGGGTATCTAGAGCAGCATTAAAATTTGCTCCTACGGCCAGGATCGATTTCCGCTCATTGTCATGACTCCAATCTGGTACCCAGGACGGTAGTTTAAGATTCTCTGGATATACACTGAGCCCTGCATTTGCTAAACAGAATAATGTCTTCTGTTTCGTGAGGTTGTGAACCGCGACGTCTGTATAAACTTCTTTCATGGATTTGGAGTAGTTGACTACAGCATCATCACCAATGCTACTGAGATCCGTCACCACGCCATGTAGGGCAAAGACTTTATCGCGAGGATCAGTGGCGTTGTATTTCGTCCTAGTCAGGCGAAGTAGCTCGAGAAGCGTCCAGTCTTTGTTCTGTGGAAGTTTGTGGGCAAGCTTTAAAGACTCAATGACAACGATACATGTGATACCAGGAGCGTGGGGCTCAACTGAATATGCTCCAAGCGCTCCCGAACGTTGAACAGATAGAGCGACTTGATGAATGAGAGTCCATCCTACAAAATACGATCCGCAAACAACAGTCATCTTCTGCGCCATGACGGCCTCCTGGAGCACCCAAATACGTTGAAACCATGGTCTCTGAAATAACCTAACAAGCGCCGTCCATTCCCTCGATTCCTGAGCGGGAAGCGCTAAACCGTACAAGAAGTTCTCGACAGTACCGACATCCACCAAGCCTTTCTCTGCGAACAGTTTCTCGAAGCGGCTCAGAAGAGTAAAGGCATCTTTGTCCTCCGCCGTCTCTTTTCCAAGCCATATCACGACGTGAACTGCTTTGGCGTAGATGTTTTTCATGATCCCTACTTGTTCTGTTCGTTCTTGGTTGTCGCGCTGGTTGATGCAGATGGCGTCTATCCACATGACACGTTCACAATCTGGTTGTCGGAGATACCGGATCGCGTCGTAGAGGTTCTGAGTTACAGGGAAGGATGAGCCATCGCAGGTGATGGTTGAGTTGAACTCGGCTACTCCCCACGTGTACGATAATCCTTCGTACGGCGGCGCGGATTCTAGCCTAGTAGTGACGAGCCTGACTGCGATTTGGGATTCGTCACTGCCAGGCTCGATACACAAGAGGCGGATATGACCTTGAAGTAAGGCGTCCATTAGGTTCGATTGTACCTAAATTGTGTTGAGCAATGTACCGTAGTGGTAGGTTCCTCACCCTTTTATTTGGTTCAAAGGTGGGTCGAGCTCCTGCATGGCGTCCGAAAAAGCCGGGTGATAGGGTGTTGAAGCGAGCTAATAAGGGATGACTTCGGGGTACTATCAAATGCTTGACGCCCAAATTCATATCTGTTTAGTGCTCTGATAGGGACACTGGGTCGCCGGAGATATTAGATGTTACATCAGTCATGCATTGTTCTGTTCATATCTCAACTCCTAATACTCTTTGAACAAATGCATCTGCTATAACATTAAACACCCAATTCAACTTTTAAAGGAATTAAAAGCTTCCTGAGTAGACACTAATTATGGTCAGAACAAATTGAGTGCTGGTGCAGCACGCTTTTGGCGTACAGGATAGGAAATGTACCTTCGAAACACACGAAACTCGATATCTCCTCGTTTAGTTGAACAAAAGATCCGCAATGAACCAGGATTGGAGAAAATAATTAGTTTTTCTACTGGATAGGATAACAAATCTAAATTCAATCTAGTTTATTGATTGCAAATATCAAACCACAGTAACTTCTGCAGTCTTCTTGAGTACTCGCTCAGGCTCGGAAAGATTATTCATGTATGTTACGAGACAAATTCGCTAGTATAAGCCATCTTTAGAAAAGCGAAGCACTATACAATCCAATACCCTGCCGTGCTCCGGTGATATCGTTGACTTGATAGTTAGGCAAAGGACTTGTTGAGTTGAGATATCACTCTTTTGGCCACTTCGCTAAGTTCGGTGATCACATTGAAAGTTAAGTCTCGTTCCTTCGTAGCCCATACCACGTATGGGTCTTCCATCTTCAGAAAGGAGTTACAATTGTGTCGCTCGCTTTCCGAATAATAAATGGCTGATATGTCGCATTATTCCATTCATAACGAAACCTTTCAGAACCAAGTGTATATCCAGAATTTGGCCATATATGTCAGCAACCGCAGGTGCATCTGCGACGTTTACAACCCCTGCAATGATCTCGCTTGGCCCTAAATTAGGCTTTGGTACGGGATATGTAGCGGATGCCTAAGACTAAGAGGGGGCGACTTATGTCCGAACTAGGCTGTGCCTTGGGTACCCATGTGGCCCGTGCCTAGCCGTGCATCGAGTGGATCTAAGAGTGATTTTAATAAATATCGCTAGATTTCGCGATAACTTCAAATTTCTAGTTCAGTCTAAAAACCTGCATGAAATTCTACCAAGAAACAAAAGAGATGCACGGACATGAGGTACCCATATGGGTACCCAATGTTACAGCTCTGTAAAGGCACTAGGGCCCTGACGTCACGTGGGGACGTATTTGCAAGAAGGTGCTGTATTACGAAGAAACTAAGCTNAGGAGAGAAGAAGGAAGAGGTGGCCCTGAAGGGGCCTTATATANANGGAGGTGAGTGCTGCTAAGCGAGGGCACGTGATAAGGGGTCAGGGGCCGCGTCGCAGCCTCTTGTCGCATATAGCGCCACACTGTCTGAGTCTCCTTAGTCGTAGGACTGTGCGTTAAACTAGGTCTGTGGCACCTCGTCTGTTTGTTAAAGGTAGGAGATGATATGTATTATTAGTCGCTTAACAGCTAGGCGCTGATATGCCTCTAAATCCTTCTTGCTCGCTAATAGTCGGTCGTAGATGTCCTACCTAAGCTTAGTGAGATACTAGGTAGAGCTGAAAAATTATACGTCTCGTGGTATATATTCGTAAGTTCTTTCGAACAGCTGCTACTATATTACTAGAAAATCCGTCTAAGGTTTTAACAGGGTCGGGCAGGGTTTGTTCTTAGGGCTGGTGATAGAGCCTTGTGTACTGAGGCTCTTGTCTGTCTGGATACGAAGTAGTTTCGAGAGAAGTGTATAGCAGGCACGTATGTATTCTTCGAATGTTGTCGGTCTTGTCTTCTGTCCCTCGATCTAAGCTCGAGACTCGGCTTCTTGTCGATTTCGCTGCTCGTCCTCCGTATGTCTTCGTTCCTGTTCTGCTCGCTTATCCGCTTCTTGAAGCAGCTACTGAAGACGCGCAAAATCAGACTCCCTCCTAGAGGACATTTTGAAGGCGTAGTGTTGTTATTGAGCCAAAAATGTGATGATGTTTGGAAGACCCATCATCAATTAGGGCGGACATCTCTTTTATTGTCAAGGCAACGGCTCATGCCGAGACACCGTGTCACATGCACATTCGTTGTACTAAGCTTAGCGCATTCTGAATTCATTGAAGCCTAAACGCAGTAGGGGTTAATCTGGGGCGAATTACATGGGCACTTCAAGTCCCACCACCTTGCAAAGTCCTCCCTTCGAATAACCTCAACCTCAACCTCTCGAATTGCAAGCAAGAGATCAGACCCCATCCAAGGTCGTTTCTTGAGCAACGGCGATGACTTAGTTGTTCTACCCGATCAACTCCGCCCAGCTCCGCTAATAGACTTCATTCCACCTATGCTGAGGGCGCTGATGCGCCTATTTTCCGTCGTACTTTAGCATTCCACCCCGCAATTTATTTCACCAAATTCATTTCTTCCTTCACCACGCACCATTACCTTACCTCCTTCTCCCCACCGCGCTTAGCATATTCTATCAAAGGCGTAGGAGGAGTGCCTCTGACTCTAAAGACTCAACGTCGCCATCAGCCTCTTGTGCGCACAGTCGCCGTTTCGCCCTATATTTCCGTCGTTCACTAGCATCGCTTTAATCCATCAACAACCAAATTCACCATCCTATACATGGCGTCAACCATTTTCGCGCTTGTGGATGCAAGGAAGTCGATTCTAGAAGATGGGTTCTTTTCTATAGATGACTCGGTGGTAGGAGAACACGTCTTGGAGATGTAGTAGAAGGACTTTCCCTTCGCATCGGAATATGGCCTGGAATTCTATAAGCTCAACGTCCTTGACGATACGGTTAGTAAAAGGAAAAGATGTTTACTAACGGTTGTAGCGTATCCGATCTATGCTCGAGTCCTTGTTCGAATGGTCCGGTCTTAGACTTTATCTGAAATACAATAACGATCCAGGCTATATATTTTCCTTTAGGAAGGGTAGTGCGAAGGCTGGTTTGCGCGTTCTAATTGTTTAGTTGTAGAGCATTGGATCGCGAGCTGTGTACTACGGCGACTCACACCTACACTCGTTGCCTGCCGTCCGCGCAGCAAATGGCTTGTAGGAAGTCCCTTTCACTGCCTTTAAACGTGTCGACTGTAAGGAGACAGAGATTAAGTTTAAACAAGAGGGCCTATAAGCTACTATCTATATTTCAGTCACATCCTCTTAACAAATCTTGTAGAACCATTCTCGATACCAGACTCGCTTTCGAAATCAAGGACGGGTTTGTAATCACATTTGTATTTACAACAGAGGACGAACTCAAGACATGGGCTGAGATGTTCGTTCCAAGATCGCCGGAGTTGGCAGCAAAGGTCGCTGAAATGGAGAGTACAAACACAAAGATTGGGTGAACTTCGTATTTGAGGCACAAGAACCAAGTAGAAAGTCATAATTGCCCATGATATTCTTCTGCTCCATTATGCGGATGTCCGAACACACCTTAGGGTATTGCACTGTACTCACCGACTCCCAGATCGGAAGATGGATCCATAATACTTGTCTGAATGTCACCCATTTCTCCACGAAATTGCTCTACCACATGGTTTGAGGGATACGTAAGGGCCCAGAATATTGGAGCACCGTAGCTTTCGTCCAATGTTTCGATCGGAACTTTGGCTGATGCTCCTATGGAATTGGGGTGCAGCGACTGCCCTGAGATCCCCACAAAACTCACATCGGAAGCCGCAGGCTCAGCAACGGTAAAGAGCGGCGCCGACGCTGGCACTGGCTGTATAGAAGCTTTATTAGATGGGAGAGAGTTGATACCAATGAAGCTGGGAAAATGCGATGGCGATGTGTTTGTAATCGCGTCGACAACATCCAGCTTCGCCTTGACCCTTCGAGCGCCTGGTATCCCTGCCAGCTCCCTTGTTCTTTTCTTAGTCTGGATGCCTTTTAATTGACAATTGTCCAGGCTCTCGGCGACATTTTGCTTCAGCCGATCGCATATCTGGCTTGTATAGGAATTCTTCATCATATCCGCACCACTCTCCTCTCTCGAGTCATCCCAGACTTCCGTTATGTTGAGGAACATCGTCCAGGATCTCTCACTCCCTTATTCAACAGTTGAGAAATTTATCGATTATACAGCAGATGAGTTAGCTATTTGGCCTTTATGGCTTTATTCATTACAAGAAATGACACCGCCGACTTTTCACCCTTATACGACACTACCTAGGGATGATGATAGTGTTAAGCCTATGCTTAATATTGGGCTTTGGGGAAGAGCGTCGGAGGATTTGGATACATTCGTTGCTCAAAATCGACGATTGAAATCTAAGCTCACTGAACTTGGTGGGAGGAGAGTTCTTTATTCGCATACACATTACACCGAGTCCGAATTCTGGTCTTTGTATGATAAGAAGTGGTATGATGAGTTACGAGAACGGTATGAGGCGAGTAGTTTGATGACAGTGTATGATAAGGTGAAGGTTGATGTGAAGAAGTATAGAGAGAGGAGGGTGGTGTGTTGGGAGAGGGTAATGGGGATGTGGCCTTTTGCTGGGATACTGGGGATTTGGAGAGGGATTAGGAGTAAGGATTATTTGTTGCATAGTAATGCTGCTTGGAGGTATAGGGGGGATGAGACTGAAGGGAAGGAGATGAGGCGGATTGAGGACACGCAGAGGGAGGAATCGTCGTGAAAAGACTTGGATGCCGCCAAGGAGGCGACTACGAATTATACAGTAGGATTCTGTTACAGTTCGGATTTTTAGATGTCTCTGCGAGTTCTCAACATCCTATTCATCATTTTTGAATTGTACCTTAATTTAAAATCCGCTGCCGACACTCGACAACCTCTTCCTTAGTTAAGAGACGAGGCTGGGACGCCACGCAGGATAAGGGTTACACAGGAAAGCCACAAAAGAGACGCGCCATCGCAGTCAACACCAAGTAACATCGACGCGAAAATATTTTGCCTCCGATTAATAGCTAATCCATATAAGCCCTGTCGTTTAGAATCTCTCTTCTTGATTAGTTCACGTTCCACATTCTGTGGGGATACAGTACGAGTGCTTCCAGCCTTGAGACAGCGGTGAACATGAACAGTCTCGGTGCCTGCCAGCCTTGAGACAGCGGTGAACATGAATAGTCTCGGTGCCTGCCAGGTGAAAGACAACCACCTATAAAAAACTTTGCTATCGAGTCTCGATTTGCTTCTGAAACACAAGTCATAGCCTTGCTATGCAGATGCAGCGGTATGGGCCCCCACTCAAAACATTCCCACTATTATGCCTCACTTACCGCCAAATGGTGCATTGGGCTCCCAAGTTCCTGGTGCCTTATCCTGCCTAGAAGGGTGATGCAAAGGCCAAGGCGTCTCAACTTACTCCCTCCTTTCTCCCTAATTCACTTCATCACTGAACAATACGATATCGCAAGCACCTCGCAAAATTCGATCCCGATGGCTCCTTTCATTGCCCACAAGCTTGAAATGCCGGAGAAACAAGGTAAAGACGGGACTTATCATATTAACGTCACTCTTAATCTCGATGAAGATTCTCGTCCGGCTCCCGTTTACGATCCTACTCTTTGGGAAGACTTCGCTCCTGAACCTGCCATAGAACTTCGGAATCATCGTGGTGAACCGGGTACTGGGGTAAGTAGAGCTGTCTCGAGTCGTACCTGTGTCAATAATAATTTGATATTTCTCAATACTATAGATATTTCCTGCCAAGGTATCCCTAGGATCTGTGAACGACGAATGGACCTATGTTGACGACAATGCCTTTGCACTTAGATTTCTCAGAAAAACCGGTCAACTTGGAATTCCTTCCCTACATCCGGACAATCGAAAGCTGTGCGAGCGTTGCCTCAACGTCAGAGTGTGGTCCCAGGATTTTCAACTTGACATCCATGTCTCCGATATGAGAGAGACACAAGCGTCTTGTCCACTCTGCGAACTTCTGTATAGGTGCTTCCAGCGGTCTGGCATGTCTAACCAGGAAGCTATCAAGATACGTCGTGACGGTTCGATGTTGAGATTGGACGGCCACAGTCAGCCTATTCTTCGATTATGTGCTGTACCCGGTATGTGAATTATCTCTTCTCTTTCACTTCCTAAAAGGATGAACTGTGAATAGTCTCTAACCTGCCCATAGGATCTGGAGCATCTCCTCCGAGCATTCAAATTGGATTTCCGGCATTGCACGACACGAAGAACGAAAAATACTTCGAGTTGCTTAGTGAATGGTTACGAGAATGTGACGGAAATCACAATCAACTTGAACACAACCAGGAAGTACATCACCCCAGACAGAATATTCGACTACCGACAAGAGTTCTTGACGTGGGGTACGGAAGAGAGTCCAACAAGTTACGCCTCCATTGTCCGAGAGAAGGTGAACGAGGGACCTACATTGCATTATCGCATTGCTGGGGAGTAATCCCCTGGGAGGAAAGAGTGCGATACATCACAAATAACGAGAACATAGACGCGCGACGGAAAGGGATCGAATTCAATACACTACCGAAGACTTTTCAAGACGCTATAACAGTTACTCGACAACTCGGAAAACGCTTCCTCTGGATCGATTCGCTTTGCATCGTTCAAGGAGACAGAGAGGAATGGGAGAAAGAGTCCAAGCTCATGGAGACAGTCTTCAGTAGGGCCTACTGCACGATTGCGGCAAGCTCAGCCACAGATTCTACAAAAGGATTCCTCGGAAACCGGCCTATTTCCAAGTTTGTTGAAGTCCAAAACGATGCAGAGAATCGGTTCTTTGTCTGCGAAGCCATCGATAACTTCCGCCGTGACGTAGAGGAAGGTGAACTGAGTAAACGGGGGTGGGTATTACAGGAAAGAGCCTTAGCACGGCGAACGATTCATTTCACTGAAACACAGACGTATTTCGAATGCGGTTGCGGGGTTCGCTGCGAAACTCTTACGAGAATGCGCAAGTAAGTTAATGCACTTATCGTTCCTCGACTTATATGACGGACATATCCCTCTCACTATTTCCCTTTTCTTCCTTTTCTTCTTCTTCTTTTGTTTGTTAATGCACTTCAGCTGATATAATTTCTGTGTTTGATGGCTTTTTAAGTCGAAAATGAATCTAACTTTGCAACTCCAGTTCCAAAGCAAACTTTCTAGGAGATCACGTATTCCCGAAATCGTGTCTGAAACACCCAGAGATGAACATCAATCGTCTCTATCAGATGCTTTATGAAGACTACTCAAAGCTCCGCCTCACAAGCCCCACCGACAGATCCGTCGCGATTTATGGGCTGGAATGGAGACTCGCAGCTGCGTTCGAGACCTTAGGAAGAAACGGGATTTTCGACCGCTACTTGCACAGGAGTCTTTTGTGGCAACGATCTGAGGACAACATCCTCAGCAGGATAAGTTATGAACCGAACCAGGTTGTACCATCATGGTCTTGGATGGCATATAACGGACATATAACCTATATGCATATCCCGTACGGAGAAGTGGAATGGACCAAATCTCTCTACTGTTCTTCCAGTACCATTAGAGAGTATTCGCACACCGGACTTGGCCGTATCCGAGGTATTCATAACGATGGCAACTTCATTGAAGTCAACGCGCTTGTGAGAGACTTTGACTTGAGCGAAGCTGATGCACCTGGACGAAGATTGGTTTTCGATGAAGGGGATGGAGAGCAAACTTCAGGATTGAAGTGTGTTGTTCTTGGACGGCAATATCCGTGGAAAGAAGAACATGAACGTGAGGATCGGGTATACTACGTCTTGATTGTCAAGCCGATGGGCGATGGAGAATCTTGTAGAACGTATGAAAGAGTCGGAGCTGGTACTTTGAAGGAGAGAGACATATCTTTTCGAGCATCGGAGTTTAGAATCCAACTTGTCTAAGTTGTTCTCTCATCAAGCATTGTAAGCCTACCTGCAGCGTTTGATTATCTGAGATAGAGACAGAAATAGAAAGACTATATCGATATTTCCACCTCTCATTTTCAGCGACGTCCTCCACTTGACCTCCGTAAACATCCTCAAACTCACTTGCTCTTCCCTTCCTCCTCATCATACTTCTTCCACATCTCTTCAATCAAAACATGCCTCTTGACCCCCACTCAAAATCAGGAACCCACTCCCCCTTCCAGTAAGCCTCATACAACCTCGTAATATTCCCCAGTTCATACCCCCACCTTCCCTCCTCCCTTCCAATTTCCCATTCATCCTTTTCCGGCTCCAGTACTTGCACGGTTCCATTCTCCGCATCAAAGAACTCGACTTTAGTATCCGAAAAACCTACATTAAGCCATGCAGCCGAGGACCTGAGGCGGAGTTCGCCGTGGGAGCCTTGGATGCGCCATTCGTAGGTTGGTGTGTCGGGAAACGAATCTCCGCCTCGAAGGTGGATTTGTGCTACGTCTGCCTCGCAGAATTCTGTAAGCTCGTGAGCCTTGTTAATTAGGGTAGACTTCCTTCTGTTCAACCTTTCGCTTCTTCTTTTGGGGGAGCTGACAGCCATGATCAATTGAGGGGATGATTGCCTTGTTTTCAATCTCTGCTTCGGAATCGGTCTCGTATTCTGACTCGGAGTTCGACACCCATCCCAACAATTGTCTCGCTTCGTCTCTCCTATTCATTCAATCATCAAACAAGTACTGGCTCCAAAGAATCCTGACTCCCTCCCTACTCTGCTCTTGCATCATCCTCCATTTACAGCAACCATCCAAATCATCTGCATCCTCACCACAATTATCACAAACCCGCACCTTCCTCTTCCGCTTTTTGTTTCGATTCGCTTGATTAGCCTGTTGCTGATTCGAAAGCATCGATTGCTGCATCTGAGTCAAATTTGCCTGTCGCTGGTTCGCAAGCATCGCCACCTACGTTTGCATCGGATATGCCAGTTGCTGCTTGGTAGGTATCGATATTTGCGTCTGCACCTTTTTTGCCCACTGTTGTTACTGTTGCCAAAGTAGCGATAGTTGCATTTGGTGATCGAAAATATTGTTCGGAGCTACGGGCATAGCGAGGATTGGCGCCGCTATCTTAATAGCTTCAGGCAATTATATGCATATCTCCAGTAACCCATTGCGAAGACGTTTGTGGCTAGCCGTGGCAACTATTTCTTTGAATGTTTCGTCTAAGGAGCAAGGAGGAGCATTTTGCGGGGAGTCGGCGGTCAAATCTATAATAGTCGATGCAGATACCGTTTTCGCCATTTTTGCGTCTGCTTTTGTGTGAGCGCCAGATAAAGATTTAGGGCGTGTGAAACTGGTGTTTTGGTTTGTGAATATGTCTTCGATGATTCGATGTTCAAAAGCGGATTTTGGGAGACGCGTCCCAACACGTCCGTACGCGTTGCCCCTGTTTGCGCCAAGCGAAATCTTAGGGGCATTTACAGCCAAGAAGCGGGGCATATTCAGGGGGGATGGTGCTCGATGCGGTATTTTCTAAGTGCCTACCCCTGATTGTTAAAATACCCCACAGTCGCAAAATCGCTCAACTTTTTAAGATGAAAGTTATAGATAAGTTATCAAGGCAAGGAAGGCTATTTATTGAGATATGCGTAAGTTACTATTCTACTGTGAGTATCTTGTGAACTATTCGTGGTTTATATTCTTCCTGACACTCAGAAAATACCGCAACGAGTAGTACCTACCTATTGAATCTAGAAATTATATAATCTCACAAAGCGCACAAACACACTCACCAACCAAACCCCTCGAAATGCAACCACACCTCCCCCCTCTGAACCTCCGAACAAGCATTCCTCACATCCCACATTATTTCCTCTGGTCCACACGCCGCAATACCCAAACTGATACCTCCCTCCCCCTCCCCATCCATTGTTAACCCCTCTATCACGTTCCGGAGATCAGGCCTCCCTACTCCCTCTAAAGTTTTGGTTGAAAGCCCGGTCGAGGAGGAAGCGATTGGAAGAAGAGGAGGAGGAGGTGAAGAAATGATTTTCTCTAAGTCCAAATCTGGGTTTAAGGCGGGGTTGGACGTAGGATCATCGGTGGTGCTGTTAGAGGCGGTGCTCTTCTGCGCTCGGTCCGCAACTGCGCTCTCCTCTTCCTCTTCAGACCCTGTAACGAAAACCTCAACTTCCACCACCATTTTTCTCGCCGCATCTCCCATCTCTGCTCCAAAATCAGAAAACATACCCTCCACCCTCTCCAAAAACCACTTCGCACTCCCTGCTTGCCTTACCGCAAGAACGACTTTCACCTTTCTCCTTACCGCAAAATTCCCACCATCACGCACCAAGTCTTCAATAAAAGGCAACAAATACCCCGCTTCACTACCCCCAGCAGCCAACAACATTTTCTCATATCCCCCTAACTTAACAACAACGTCTAGATTCCCATACGGCCCATCAATCGCCACCGGTGTATATTCCTCCCTACTTTTTCCCTGCGAAGCTTTCAATGCGAGACGGGCAGTGAGTCCTTTTCGGACCCCGATGTAGAAATCCGTGGTTTGGGAAGAAGGTAGACAGCAGATTGTAAAAGGATACGTAGTCATAGCGGATAAAGGGCCGAGGTGTCAGAAGCGCAGGAAGACGTGTTGGCCTGGGGAGCAGGAGATAGGTGTGAGGATTTTTAGGTGGAGAGTATGGGTGGAGGAGAGGAGGTGAGGGATGCATGGTGAGAGGGGTTGGTGTGTGTTGCTGTGCGGGCCCAGGTGTAGATGAGGGTGGGGAGGTAGAGGGCGAGGATTGCGATGAAGTAGTCCCTTTCGTCATTGGTTTGGGTTAGCTTATTTTGTTTGGTTTTATGCGTGGGAGGAGACTTTATGTAGTAGTAGGAAAGATCGCGGGAAAGGGAAAGTGGGAGGAAACTAACCAAGAAGTCAAGCGAAAATCACAATGAATAAAAAAAGAAAAAACAGAAAGAAAACAATAGCAAGATAATGCGTTCCTTTAAAAAAATTCATAATAGCGATTCCTGTCCCTCCTCATCAGCATCACAAATCTCTCTCACCTGGGCAATCCCTATTTCAAACTGCACTTACCTTATAGAACCAATACTCCTAAAACACAACCAAGCCTGCGGCACCAAAGCCGCCACACCCGTCCAATACACCACACTCGCCCTCCACTGCACCATCATATCCCCCTTCTGAATATGCACAACGATGAAAGGGAACGTATGTACGAGCGCGAGTGCGAACGTCGTCTAGGAGATCCAGTGGTGGGAGACTTGTAACTTTTCGTGAGAGATGCCTGTAAGGAGGGTTATCCAGTTTGTTTTTGAGGAGGAGATCCTATATATTGGAAAAATTAAGTTGTTAGTGATGGGTTTGAGGGGTTTAAGGGGTTGGAGATGAGGGGCCGGGGGAGAAGCGAGAAGGGTGAAGGAGAACGTGTATAAGAAAGGGAAGTAAAGCAAGAGCCATCCATCCCTAGCGTGTAGCGAGAGGGGGCGAGCCACCGTATGATAGTTTCTTTGTGTTAGGCCAGTAATACGGTTTCGGTTTCGGACCCAGCATTAAACCTATTACCAATTATCAAACTTTCATCAGCATACTCTCCTCCCCTGCAACAAAAACCTAACTCCCCCTCCATTTCAAACTCAGACAAACTCATCAAAAAAACAAACCACCCCAGCAGCCCCCAATAACATAACCCCCAGACTCGGTAAATACCACCCCAAAGGCTCCACTCTCCAACTCCTATACGACAAGAATCTTGTCACAGCTACTCCACGCTGCCACGTTCTATTTCTTTTCAAAAGATTTTCCCTTTCAGATGCAAGTAGATATTTATTGCAGACATTCGCGAGTGTGAAGATCCCGATGATGGCGCACATGAAACAGATCGTTGCATGTCTGTATACGTGATTGGCTTGGTACCTGCTTCTGATTAATTATGCATCCAATCCCAATCCCAATCCCAAACTTCAAATTTTTTTGAAAAGCGTCAGAAAGAGAGAGAAAAACAAGGGGAGGCAAACCAATATCTCCAATACCCCTCCCTATACACACACTACCCCGCCGTCAATTTACAAGTATCTGCTCTAGAAGAATGAAGCATAACCAGGGAATCCAGCCACGGTAACCCCATTTCCGAATCTCGAATCTCGAATCGAACTTCCTATCTCCTCTTTTTCAAAGGAAAAAAAAAATGAGATCAGAAAAATAAAAGAAGAGGAAACAATCCAAACGATAAAAATTATTTTTTTCAATCCGTCCCGAGCCGAACGGTAACATGCACGTACGACACCTAGCAGGTAATCAACCCGCTTTAGTCCGCCGTCAAGAAGTATACAAGCTCGATAAGCCTCACCTCACTTCACTTCTCAACCCACACCCCACACAGCATTTTCCATTTGCGGGTTAAAGGATGAGAAATTCCACGTTTTTGTCTGGTTCCAGGTCAAAAAATTACGTTCTGGGCCGTGTCCGCGACGCTGTTATATGTAAGTGTGGATCCTTGGTGGGGAAGAGACTTTCTTGGCACGAGCGGGTTTGAGCAGGATATATAATACAGTATTGTAACGTTATTTGACATGCACCAAGAAAAAAAAAATAAACAGCTAGGAAACTCCCTAAACTCATATAATGAACGTGAAAATAAAAGATGACGAATCATTCAGTGTTGGCACTCGAACAAAATTAAAAATACTCGAAAACAAAAAGGTATCATCGCTTCTTATTTCATCTCATCTCATCTCTTCTCTTCTCCCCTCTCTCAAAATTTATATACTAGCGGGACTCTACTACTAAGGTTTTAACAAGAAAATTCAAGGGTTGCCCCACTTACTCATGTAGGCATCCATCATCCTCCATATCCATCTCCATTCTTTCAACTCACTCTACTCGTGTCGTGCACAAAACCTCCTCTCATCTCACCCATTTTTCACCTTTTAAGCTCCTCCCTCCCTCTAAACAGCCGCCCACTACCGACCCCAAATCCATTTAAACCGCCACCTCACACTCACCCCCTCTACAGCCCAACCCATCAACAAACCCTCCATCACCAATCAACCCAACAGCAACAACAAGCCCAAGGTCGAAAGAAAGATCGCCTGTATGCACGCAAAAAAAAGAGAAAACCAAAACGCCGCCCAGATCAGAAAATGGGAGCTCGAAGGGGTGTTGAGCTATCCAGTCTGCCATGCATGCATATCCCGCCAACCCATCCCGTCCCAATGTCCCATTCCATCAATCAATAAATCCCATATCCTGTTTGGAGGATGCCATCCATCATGCGCCGTATCCCATGCATGCAAATGTTGTATGTGTGTGTGTCTGTTGTGTGTTTTGTGCTGAAGTTGAACGAGGGGGTATGGTATGCTAGATGCAAGGGAGGAACTACACATTTATCTCATTTAGTATGTGAATTGAAACGAATGGATGAGGAAATGGGTGTCGGAGAGTAGAAGAAAGAAACTTACGTTCATAACAATCAACATGGGAATATCGAAAACGTCCCTCTTGACCGTCCAGCAATAGGTACAGTCCATCTTCCCATCCCTCTCAAGTCGACCGATGCCATGTTCGCCGTCGATCTCCCGGACTCGACCACCCATACCCCCAATACCACCAGCGATTTCTTTTCGCTTGTTTTGCTCCTCTCCTTTGGTGAGTTGCTCGGGAGATCCATCGTTGCCTTCTTTTGTTCGGTATTTGAGGAGCTTACATCGAGTTGTCACGCTACCTCGACTGTCTCCAAAGGCTAGCCGCGCGAAGTCTTCGTAGAACTCGATGACGCTGTCATCATCAAGTAGCTCAGCAAGGAATACAGGTTGTGGTCTGCCTTCCTTTCCTTGTGCCTCAGCCAAAGTCAGAGGGCGCATTCTTGGCGTCGCGAGGCCGGCTCTTCCCGAGTTAGCCACACTGTTTGATCCCCCACTGTTGACACTAGAGTTCGGACTTTTTCCGGTGTTGATATTCAGGTTCGTCTCTTTCCCCAATAAGACATCTTTTCGCCAACCAGTGAGAAGTGTGAACTCTTTATTGACAGCCGCAATCTCACCAGTTCTCCGACACACGAGTGTTGGCGTGCAGCAATTAAGCATAAAATCCTCGTACTCGAAGAGGGTTCTTTGAAAACACTTCTCCATGAATACTAGGTCTTGTCGATTTAACGTCTTGGTACATGAGATGAAGGAAGGTCGGATGGAGGCAAGGGCTTTAGCGATGCGGAGGGTTTTGTTGGGAGAAAAGCGTCGCTGTAGGAAGGCTGTGAGACTGTGAAATCCTGCAGTATAGGAGTAAGGCTCGTGGACGGTGTCGTAAATGGCGGAGGCCTCATGGACACGTCTCCCAAGTACAGAAGGCGGCCTAAACTTTTGGCTTGGACCAGGTTTCGTGTCTTGTCGCTTCGCTGGCCGGTTTGGTACAGGTTGAATAGGTGTGTTTGCTGCGGTATAAGTCGACGGAGAACCTTCAAACCCCATTCCACTCGCACCTGGACTTGCATCTGTACTCGGACTGTGGTGGCTTGTAGGTCCCGTAGCTATCGCATATGCGTGAGGTAAACCTTGATGAATGGGGTGCCCAAACAGTTGTTCGTGGTTATTTTGTCGATTCATGCCGGCATAATCGGGTACCATCTCTTGCGGGTATATTTGACCATACTGATCCATGTTGTTTCCAAAAACGGCACCATTGTTAAAACCTGCATTGCCCATTCCCTGCGACGAGATTGAATCTTTCCCAGGAGTTTCCGCTGCCCCTGAAGACATGTGCCCCAACATACCAAACTCCAATGCGCCGTAATGATTCCCAAAATTTAGACCCTCGAGGTCAAAGTTAAACAAGGCAGGATTGCTGGGATCAAACAGTGCTCCGCCAAATGAGGCTTGTACATCATTCGATACTTGCTGGACGGGAATTCCTTGCATCGTGGATTGTCGATTGACTTGGTTTTGAAACGTTGGTGATAAAGGCGATTGTTGACTACCGTAAGAGAGTCGCGTTTGAAGTGGTGGCGGCATTTGGTTTTGTTGAGCTGTGTATATGGGGTACGATGGAGAGACATCGGCCTGTGAAAAGAAGCCTCCAACTCCAGGTGAAGTATCTGACGCAGTGGTGGTGGTTGTAGATGGGCCATTGTTGGTTCTTCCGTTGTTGACTTGGTTGTAGTTGGTCTAGGACCGGTCGAAGCGCCTCTGCTGGAGCATCATGAAGGTATTTTGCCTTCTTTCTAACGCCGTCTTGGCAAGCGTCTGCAAGGCCCCGCTTGATACAGCGTTGGCATGGCCGCTCATCGCCTGTCATAGATGTCAGTGATTATGTATCAAATAAAAGAGTGGTGGCTCAACGAAGTTTTTAAAAGATGTATCTGCAAGTAAGATGGGAACAAACAACAATATTCGTCCGAAAAGGAGCAAACATACCACAAGTCAAGTGAGCTCTTTGACATGCAAAGCAAGCCCTTCTTGCCTTCTTCCTCCTGGGTCTCAATGGATCCTTGGGATCTAGCTTTGGCTTGGTTGCTACCGTCGATCCTCCGGCTTTGCCATTCTCTTCACCATCCGGTCTGAATTTTTGCTCCGCCATGTCGGTATTTTCGTCCTCCTCCTTTCCTACAACATCAGGCTCTTGATCTTGATCACTGTAGTCATTCTCCGAAGCGCCATCCGAAACCTCAGGGTCATCTATCTCAGTATCTCCCGACATCGTGTATTAAATAGCCACTTGGTTGGCAATCTGCACCGGATAGCTTGTCTCCTTGCGACACCACACTCAACCAATACAGGGCCCTGGCCAAATCTCGCTCGCCAATCCCTGGAAGAGGCTTTGGTGAGGAGGCTCGTCACACAACAGGGGGGGAGCCAGATACCAAAGGTGCCGTGAACCGCCCTGGCGCACGAAATATGCACAATAATGACCTTGCGCCAGTTCTTAAGCCCTCAGCTGCTTGGATGCAGATGCCTCGATTTCCTGACAAGGCCTTGGCCTCTAAAACGCCACGAAGTGACTGCCGCCTAGGTCCAGGCTTTGGCTGTAACTATTCCTAGCACTATACCCAGCTCACAACCCTCGTCGCAATACACTGTCTGCTGCAAATCAGTGTGTCGCCACAGCAGAACAGCTAGACTCCAGCGAGAGCCAGCACGTACCCGGTCCGTCGCTATGCTCACCACGTTTCGCCGCGTGCCTCTCCGGCCACAGGCACGCGTTCGCATGTACCGCACCTTTCAGGATGGCTGTCGGTTTCTCCGTCCCGCTGGTCTGTTCTGTCTTGTATCTTCTAGTCCCACGGCCTCTGGCGCTCCAGCACGTCGTCCCACCGATACCATACAAATCACTTCCCCAAACCAGCCAGCCGTGACGTACCGTACCGCACGGTGCGTCCCAGGACGCCGTCCCTACACTTCCGCTCTATGTAACGGGGGACACTACTGCCAAGTGGTCGCCGACCAATACCACCTCTAGATGTAGGTCACCCAGCACAGCGCCAGGATCACGCGGCGGACCAGGCGGACCAGGCCTTGTACGCCTCTTCTTGTGGCTTTGGGGCCTGCGTCTACGTCTGCTTGCGTTATGAGCAGTGAGCACAGAGGGCACCTGCGCGATTTGGAAAACGATCGCTGGCTTTTCTCTCTGCCTTTGCCGGCTCCCAATGTCCCTCGACGCTCTGCGCAGACGTATCAATGTTGTGCAATGCGGTGGGTATGCAGGTAACCGTCCACTAATTGCAATTGCAGCAATTCCAGCACAGTGGCATTGATGCCCAAGTCGTGTCTGCCCCTCTTCCCTTTTTTTGCCCCTCTTGTCTCCTGTCTTTTGTATCCTATATCTCTGGCAGCTCGAGGACGAGGTGTCGACTTGACGGTGGCGGCGCAAGTCTGCTACTCGGCGGCGGCGCAAGACAGGTGGTGGTCGAGAGAGGTTGTGCGGTGTGATGTGAAGAGGTGAGGTCTATGGATGCTGCGAAAGGTAATCCAGGCTATTGGGTCTGGGCTGGCAGGAGTGGAGAGGCGGGGTTAGCAGTCAAGCTTTTTTCTCGCCTCAACTCCTTACTTTCCTCAGAGCTCGCGCTATGCGCGGATTTTGCCTCTGGCGACGTCGACGTCGAAGTCGTAAGACGGCCAATTGGAATGGCACAACAAGGGATGAGGAGATCGCAGGCGTCGCACTCTGTGAGAAACGACTGGACAGCGAGCGCGCGTGGCAGCAACGTTGTATGTGTTGCGCAAAAAACACAGACAGTGTTAGTTTGGTGCGAGGTTGGCGCTGAGTGAGTTCGTCACAAAGCGAGAGCGGCGGCCACCAGGATGTGTCTCAGCCACACTTGGTGTACTTGCCTCGCTAACAGTGCCTGATCCATGGGGGCTTTCCCACGCCACTGATAGGGGGGCGGGCCTGCTGGTGGGGTGCCCAAGATTCTTTCTTCTTCCCATATATTGCGGCCTGGACGCGCTGAAGGGCACCGCTTCTGCGTACTCGGTCTGGAGATCTTCAGCGGCGTCGACGGGGGAAGGGAGGGTGTGATGGCCACTCTGACGGGCTCTGCGCCCACCCAACAGATTCTCGAGGCGGTCACCAAGCCGTCGCACAAATTTTTCAAGAGGTCACATGCTCCTGCATATCTCATCCCTCCTCACCTACCTCGCCCACCCTCATTCTGTCCTTGGCCCTGGCGTGAGAGCAGGCAAGGCATGCGCCACGGATCTCGCGCAGAAAGCGACCAGTCACTGATCCTTGGGCTTGGGTTACTCGGCATCTCGGTAACGAATTGGACAGGGGCCCTCTTTGGCGGGAAGCCGTAGAGCCGTGATCGGTGCTGCATTTGACATGAGCAGCCACGGCTACAGCAGACAGACAGCAGACAGCATACAGCGATGAAGATAGGGGCGATCACGCTGCGAGGCATGCAGTTTCAAAAACTAAGAAAGCACATGCGTCTCCCATCAGATGACTCAACTCTACGGCTTCGTATCGGCCGGCAGTCGTGTCACCACCAAAAGCCATAGGGGCAAGGACCAGGGTATTTGATATAAGAGCTGGCGTTGGTCGGGGGACTCAAAAACTAGCTCCCTTGAAACACACCTTCAGACTATCAACGAGTCACGAGAGATCTATGCATGTCATGAAGTTTGATTATGTTGTTCTCTCAACTATTGTCCTGCAAGGTGTGACTGCATATGCAGCCCAATCAGCTAACTAATCAAAAATCAACCACCATGTAAGGCACGACTAAATGCAGGCGTGTTCAATAAATAAATAAAATGATTTATGTGGTTGCAAATCGACTTTTCCCTCTTATCTGTTTTCCATATTTGAAAAATATGTATGGAAATGGCATTATGGCAACTGTCAGAAACGCCAATACACTCGTAGCCCACTAAACAACAATTAGCATTTATGTCAAGGTGGGGTTTGAACACGGGAAAATCAAGTTTTTCTCATTAGGTCGTAACATATTGGTAGAGGAATACATGTTTCATAGATGGAGTTCAACGAATTGAGGAAGTTCATTGTTCTTACCTGATCGCCTAGTTTGTGATACATTTGTACTCCAAATAGCGGGAATGCAGCTTTGTCATGATTAGCTTATGCACTGTAGTGGAAATAACCCCTCCTTTAGAATTCGAGGTGCACACTTACCACCGAAACTACTACGCGCAAAACTGTTCGCAGCTAATGAGGAGGCTGCATAAAGTGGATATGCATCGACCAGAAATGTGAAGATTCCAGTAAAGACGAGGATTGTTCTGCATATTCCAACCGGTTAGCCGCTTGATTGCATCCTGTGTGACAACGCAAGCATAAATTAACCGTGTCATGTGAGGTCTATAGGGGAATTAATGTTCGAGGGAGGCTGCCTTCGATGGCTGCCATCGACGATGGCGCTGCCTCAAAATGGTCAATCTCTCGATTGGCTTGGAGATACTGTCGAGGGGTTGGGACCGTGCGCTATTGATGAGCCAAAACAACACCGAGTACCTCAATTGGGTCGACTAAGAGTATGATCAAGGCCGAGTATCAAATGGCTTGAACGGCCCGTGATTGGGGCTGCATCAACGCAGGTACGGCTCGTGTTCGAACGCCACTTGACGTTGATCAATATGCCTGCGAAATCCCTGTATCTTCAACGCTGTCGCATTCTTGACAATGTTTCTAATACTGAACGAGAGTGCTCGAACTTACCCCATGCCAAAAATAGAAGATCCGATGATTGGTACGATCCAGTGCACTGAGGAATATGTGGTCCACTGAAGGTTGAATCGTTAGCATTTTCCTGTTACAGCAAGTTTCGAACGTGGAAAGAACAGAATGAACTTGTTTGAATGGTGAGGAGCATGATCTCCATGAGACATGTCTTGAGAAGTAATCGCAAAATCCAAGGAAACAAGATGTGCTTACTGCGAATAGAAAGAGTCCTGCGGGAACCAAAAAAGCTCCCGCAATCGCAGGAGGCAGTCGATATTCGGGCTCGCTGCCTCCTATCTCTCCGGTCGCTTCTTCACGCTGTTTGATCAATCTGTCATAGTTTCTGTGCCAGAATGGATCCGTCATACAAGCGATGATCATTCCAACGAAGATTCCCAAGAAACATAAGCCAGTCTGGGACAAGGTCATTCCATGGTTGCCTTCAAAAACAAGGGGAAATGCCCCAAAGAAAAGGTAGAGAATTCCAAGCAGAATTGCCGAGAACAGGCAGAGGTTCGTACACATTGGCTCCAAAGTGAGGAGTTGAATTGGCCGAAGCAACGATAATTGGATGGTTCTTGCGATGGATTTATTTGTTTTCTCCATTGGCGCTTTCCATCGATTGTCACCGGTCTCTTTCCTCATTTTCCGAGCTTTGTTTCGAAGGACGACAGGGTGGTAAGTTTCTGGAACGAATAGAGCGATCATGCCAAGATTAGCACCTGACCAGATCAATAGTACATAGAATGTCCATCGCCAATTGGTGTACTGGTTGATGAATCCGCCAATAAGAGGTCCAATCGATGGTCCAATGAAAGGGGATGCAGTATAAACCAACATCGGCAACTGGAGTTGTTGGCGATTGAACATGTCGCCTACAGTCCCCCCGGCCACAGACAAAAAAGCACTGCCTGATACGCCGTCGAAGAAACGTGTTATGAGGATTGTCTCTATGTTCTTGGCCACGGCACAAGGAATGATCCAAATGAAGAAAAAGGAAAATGAAACCAGGTAAATTGGTCTCCGGCCATAGAACTCACTGTTGGGGGTCAGAAAGGTACGGCAGTGAGGAAGGCAATAACTTACGACAGGGGCCCTAGAGCCATCGGGCCTATTCCAAGACCCATGATGAAGAGTGACAGTCCCAATGTCGCAACAATTCGCGAGCAATTGAACTCCTTTTCGAGCTGCGAGTATGTGAAAGTATATACCGAAGAGGTACAGGTTCTGAAGATAGGTCAGCATAAAGCGCAGAATTTTGATGCTGATGCGAGAGATGGTTTGTGAATGTTTCTTTCCAATTTTCTCTATTCGAGAGAAGCTATTTGCGATTCATTCATATCCATTTTTCTTCTCACTTCTAATTGAATTATTTGCCTTCTGGAATAACAACGGCCAAAGTGAGAGAGACTGGCACTTACACGCAAAGCGAGCTCGCGCTGACGATCAACACAATCAGCCACCTCCTCGCCATTGACATGCTTCTTGGATTCATCGGGTCATTATCACCGCCATCCCATCGCACTTCAAATGGGTCCTTTGTCGATTCCCCTGCAGCCTCAACATCGACCACCTCCTCGTCCTCACCACTGTTATTTTCATCACAACCATATCCATTATTCGAACGTGTTCGGCTTATTGAACGGCGGGAAAGAGCAATGTTTTGGGGGTGGGATTTATTTCGAGAAATAGGTCGAGAAGTAATTGGCACGAATTCGTTGGAAGTACTGTCGGGTGTTACGACATCGGAATCGTCCAGGGAAGTCTTCTCATCGTACTTCTCATCGCTTTTTTTTGCTAACTTCGGCCATGATAGCGGGCGGGATCGGTCAGGATCGCGACTTTATGAAGAGTGGGGTAGCCGCTTCAACGAAGCAAAGTGAGTGAAGCTGGGCATTCACTACATATAAGCTCTCGAGTCTCGTCTGTCTGCTAGAGCCATGAAGACTTCTCTCTTACGCGGCTGTTGGATGTTATTATTAGTGGACCATAGCAGGATCGGTGTCGGTGACAAAGTTTGGTGATTTATACCCCCCATGTCAAAAATATCTGGGTCTGTCTGAACATGTTTATAATCCGACGACGGGGATGGCGCTACATTGGGGGACGCTCCCGCTCTCATAATTCCCGCCGACCGGTGCCGCTCGAAAGGAAGGTTAGTAGTGGCCGGCATTTAGACTGGTAAGTGGGTGGGAGCGATGACAGAGGGGTGAAAGGCACTCGATGGCGATGTGGCGATCTGCTTTGAGAAGGTTGGTGTTGATCTTTCGTCCTATCATACGCGAGTTTTGCAGGAGCGTGGCTTTTCGGGTTTAAACTTCTCGCTAGGCTAAGGTTACCGTAGGTGCTGTTATCTCCGGTTTTTATTTTGCATTGGGCTATCTTTTAGATCTTCATCTGCAAGGACCCTGAATCACTCGTATTTGACAAACCTCGATATTTCGGTATTCAATTAACCTTAAATGACCGCTAGGTGCAGGTGAG
Organism: Cudoniella acicularis; assembly: GCA_013054445.1. NCBI lineage: Eukaryota > Fungi > Ascomycota > Leotiomycetes > Helotiales > Helotiaceae > Cudoniella > Cudoniella acicularis. Next base: position 37,884 of record JAAMPI010000322.1, read on the forward strand.
CCTCGAAAATCTTATATAATTCGCTTTTTGCAAACTGAAGATGCACAGGTGAATTTTACCTGCTGAGGGAAATGCGTCATGATCACTAAGCGGCTAGGGCTGCCGTTTTAACTGCAGTTGACAGCTGCAGTGGTTTCATTAGTCAGCATAGCGGGGTAGCTCGTGGTCTGGAGTCTGGATCGGGATATGGCAGCGCTTGATCCATTATCCGGCCTTGTGCCGAACGGGCCGGGCGTTCCGGGCGGAGTGAGGAGGGCTTCTGCTGTGCGGAAATATGACAACAGAAACTTAGCTCGCTATCCCACAGCAACATCAGCTTTAGAGCTAATTTGATACCCCTGCAAAGTCATCTCAAAAATAACCTTAAAACCTCTCACCAAAGGTTCGAACATGTGAAAAGACAAGGATGCATCTTATGCAGTTGTTCGTTTGCAGCATAGAATTTCAGGTACGAATTCACACATGATGCAGATCACAGCGGGAAGCCATCCGCTCTTAGGGGACTTGGGTGTCGTGCTTAAGGTGACTATGTTTGAAGCGTCAATTAATTAGATTTCATTCTAATGTAATTCTATTATAAGAAGCAACAGTATTACGAATTCGCTATAATTCACAACTTCATTACAAAATGAAACATTCCATTATTCACGAACCACTCAAAAAGTGGTGAAAGTGTTCCAATAGCATGACTCGATGAACCCACCAATAGAGCGGCATGCAACTCCGTCATCGGGACAATTCCGACCGCATCTTATCAATTTCGAAAACGATAGCCTTGCTTACACAATGCACATACATCTCAGCTCAACAACGACACACAACTCCTCCGGACACTTTCGCTAATCAAAATCAATTCTATTCCTCGAACTGCTACCCCTCCTTTCGCCAAAATGTCTCAAGACACCGCCCCCCGTGCTCCTCGACCTGCGATAATTGGTCCTGATTCAGGGCCCGAAGCACCATTCCCACTGCGAATGGAGGGGGAAGTTATATCTGGGTTTGGCAGAGGCTCAAAAGAGGTATGCTCAGCTCCCAAATAACTAGACAACATCAGAAACCTCCACCATCCTCCTCATCGCCCTCACAGCCCCTCATCCCACCCCACCATTCAAACCAAAAACTAACTCTCCCCTCCCCTCTAGCTAGGAATCCCCACAGCAAACATACCCGTCGAAGGCGTCTCCTGGATCGAAACCGTAGAAAGCGGGGTCTACTTCGGCTGGGCCTCCATCCACCTCCCGCCGTCCCACCCCTCTCTCTCCTCCCCCTCACCTCCCTCCGCCGCCGATCCCAACTGGCGCATCTACCCCATGGTAATGTCCATCGGCTACAACCCCTTTTACAAAAACACCGTGCGCAGCGCTGAAGTACACATCATGCACGAATTCGTGAAGGATTTTTATGGTGCGTGGATGCGTGTGTGTGTTATGGGGTTCATACGCAAGGAGTTGGATTATGTGGATAAGGAGAGCTTGATTAGGGATATTAGGACGGATATTGATGTTGCGGGGGAGAGTTTGAGAAGGGAAGGGTGGGAGGCGAAGACGGAGGGGAGTTGGCTTGGTGGGGAGGGGTGGAAGGAGGTTAAGTGAGGATGCGGAAACATACATGTGAAAGACATAGAAAAAAAAAGATTGGTAGGCAAGATTTAAATGGTAAACTTGCGGTTAAAGTGGACATAGACCGGAAAGCGACGGATTTTGTTTACTTTCAGGCGTACGTACCCAGCGACGGAATAGATAAATTCGAAAAACAGGTATAGAAAGAACCAATCAAAAAGACGTTCAAAGCAGAAGTGGAAGTATCCTTACATACCAATTTTTCACTTCCTATAATTTTAACACATCTATCTACAACTCAAAAATAAGCACAAAAACTGTTTACCAATCCACTAAAACCCCACTCTACTCACCTTCTAGAAAAGAACGTCCCGCGCATAGAAACATCTTCCCTCCCGTCACCGAACACAAAACACTATACGGGGTACGAGGGTACAGTAAGTCGAGTAACCCAACAACACACAAACCCCACGTGTCAAGCACACCTGCACCTCGCCTTACCTTGCCTCGTACAAAATCCCTTCTCCTCTCACTTCCCACCGCTATAAACAAAAAAACTACACCGCTTATACCACTCAACTAACCCGCTATAAAATCTCCATCCCTCCAAATTCCTATTTCCCATCATCCCGTCCCATCCTCTTACTCTTCCTTTTCCCCCACTTTTTTCTCTATATTTTCTGTATTACCTTGGAGAGGACAAAAGGTAGTGCCGGAGTAACGTTCCCCAAAAATGGCGGTACGCAGCAGAAGCGGCAATGTGCATTTTTAATCATTGATCATGAGTGATGGGAACGACTATCTGTGCAATTTACGTACAGTACGGCTGCGGTTTCCCTTTTAATTGTGGGTGTGTGTATATTTGGTGGGGATATGGAGGAGAGTGGGGGTTCTAGAAAGTTTTTGGGTGTGGAAGGTGTGGAAGGGGGTAGGGAATACCACCACTCCATGAAATATTGCCAATTTATACTTTTCAGCATACCTCATCGATCGCAAACCTTCCTCTCCCTCTCCCTCTCTCCTATTTCCCCTCCTTCTCCTTCTCCTTCTCAGCAATATACTCCCTCAACCTCCCCAACCTCTCCTTACTATTCCCCGAATCCACAAACTCCAAAAACCTTACCACCTTCTCGCCACTCTCATCAAAATAAAACACTAACATGTACTCATTCTCATAAGCACCTACATCCGTCTCCGCGGTACTCGTCGCCCAGATCGCAATCTTATTCTGCTGTTCATCTTCGATGATATCGTTGATTTGGATGCGGAAATTGCGGAAGTAAGGCATTATGTGCGAGAAGTAGGCGCGGTAAGCCGGGTTGTGCATTGTGGGGCGGGAGAGAGATTCTAGTGTTTTGTTAGAGAGTGGGAGGAAAAGGGGAGGGGAAAGTACTGGGTAAGATTTCATGCACGCAGTTCTCGCTGCGATAAGCCATGATACTTTCGATATCCCAATCCTCGTAGGATTTTATGGCTTGCAGCGCTGTTTTGCGGCGTTGCGACGACTGTGGTGGTGCGCTTGAACTCATCTTTTTTTTTTCGTTCCCTGTAGGATTGAGTATTTTGGAATTGTGAAGCTTGAATTGAAAGTTTAATGGTTTGAGTAAAATGGGATAGCGGGGTATATATCTGAGAGATGCAATAATAGAGTGTTTTATTGGGTTTTAGCGAGGGGCAATGCGACTTCCGAGGCATGCCGTCACACATGCATGCACCAGTGATGTGGTTACGCTTATTTGTGGCCCGATTAAATAAATGATTTGGGTGGGTTGTCTTTTTAGGAAGGTGCGTTAGATACGATATTTGGATTAATTATTCATGACTGTACTTTTTACACGAAGTTTAAATTTCCTAATTGTACAGTACCATAGAATCAATTTCTCTATGATTCTTTTCTATTTCCTATTGTTGTCATAAATACACACTGTGGATACCGTTGAATTTAGCAAAACATGTAAAAGAAGAGGTGAGAATAATATGAATAATGGGACCTATTTAGTTTTAAACTGATCAAGCCCCCGGGGGGGGGGGGTTAGTGGGTTGGATTTTGAAGTGTTTTAATTGCGCATTGACGAAAAGAGGTCGGCTCGAGGATTGTCGTAAAAGAAGAGATAGAGAGAACTTTACCTCACTAGCAGGAAACAGAAAACAACTGTCGATCAAAAAGTATGGCGGTTATTCTATAGCTCGCGACAAGTGATCTATTATGCTTCGGGCATTCGGAATTAAAGTATAGAGTTGAAAGTTAGACTAGCTGAAAAGAATTCCGAGTCTCTCGGGGTTTTCTGACGTTTTTAGAGCTTGATAAATTCCTACTATAGCCTTTAGTTCAAGAACCTTAGATATACAGAGTGTAGTTTTACCTTGTGTTTCTTCTCACTCTTTATTTAAACTTTTCGACCCTCTAGGCGAAATGAAATAAATTCCTCGGCGCTTCACAGGTTCGTGATCGTGTATTGATGCGCCGTCCATTGAGCTTCCACTTTTTCCCCTTCGAACTCGTGCTCAAAGTGTCGCTCAATGGCACCTGCATAGTTACCAGCAAATACAGGGGGCTGTTCCCTCTTGCAGAGGAAATCTTCGATCCCGTTATCTAGAGTGAAAGTACCAATGCGCACAAAATAACCCTCCATTGCCAAAGGCTGAAGCAGAAGCCCGCTCAGCATATCTTGGACTCTAGCAGGCGCTCTAGCCACAAGCCAATCTATTGGTAGGACAATAGCCTCGACTGTCTCGGGAAGCTCGAAGGCATTTTCCAGAAAGCAGACAGGGCAGGTTTTGCCACTTTTCCCAAATCTTCCCCATTTATTTCAATAGCCGAGTAAATAGCAGATGCTTCATTGTGTAGGCAACGTAGTTTGCCCATGATGAGTTGGCCTGTGATGACAAGTGCTCCCTGGCCTACAGGCGTCTCATGAGAATACCAGTGTGGAGCCGAGCACACACGGGAAACATTTGCAAGATACGCTTTGAACCCAGGCAAAGCCAAATCCGGGAGGGAGTATGGATCTAAATTTATCTCACCACCCTTAATCGAGGTCCATGACCAGGAGGGCGCGCAGGTCTTGCTGTCTCTTGAACCTTTTGCTGAAATACTCCATGTAAGCTGATCCTCGATATTGCGTCTCCATAAGCCCGCTACATTCTCCCCAAAATATGGCTCAAAGTCCTTAGTGATACCAGATAATGCAGGTATTTTGTCACTGCCATAGGAGAGTTCCGATCTCGAATATATTTTTACGATATCGCACCAAAGTTTATAAGCGTCGATTTTGTTTTTCGCGCCGTTTCCGTTTTCGTACCGAAGACTCTTGAGAGGGAAATATCCAAAACTGTCTTTGAAATCCTCAGGTGCGTCTATATTAGTCGCTGGTTCGACTTCCGATTGTCGGCTCTCGCAGCATTCCCAAAAGACACGCTGGGAACAATACTGTAAAATCCTTCGTGATAGAAATCTTTTCTGGACCACCCACCCTCTCGTGTTCAAAGGTGCTAGCTCGATGTGCTGCCACACGTTCCACTCGAATATCCTGTATATTCTGCGGAGAGACACCCCGTCGACAGACCAATTTGCCGCTACAAGGCATTTTTGAGGGAGCAGGGGACTTCTGTCTGTAAAACACCCTTCGTTCCCGTTTCGGGCTGATGTGGCGGCGATGTTTAGGTGTGCGTTGGAATATACTTCTTGCATCCTTGATGCTTCCGTTTTCCAGTCTTGGAGATCATTCTGGACGATACAAAGACGATCTATCCATAGATAGCGAATTCGTAGTTTCTTGAAAGCAATTATAGCATCAGTAAAGGTCTTACAAAGACCTGACTTGGGGATTTTGACTGAAAGCTAAGTGGAATTATCAGTTTGAGCT